>JAUPFM010000120.1:0-2500 GCA_033026295.1 Channa striata
GACCTTTCTAACTTACACTCCTCCAGGCCTGTGTGTGAACTGCTCAACCCAGGAAAAGCTCTCCTCCCTGGGTTATAGGCCAGGCCTGGCTGTCACATTTTAAACATTATTAGAATTTCCTCCATGGCCCATGTGTCTGTTTATTAACCCAGGAGAAGTTAAAGCCAGGCCTGGGTCAAACACTTTGACCTTTCTAACTTACACTCCTCCAGGGCCTGTGTGTGAACTGCTCAACCCAGGAAAAGCTCTCCTCCTGGGTTATATTCTGGCCAGGCCTGGCTGTCACATTTTAAACATTATTAAATTTCCTCCATGGCCCATGTGTCAGTTTATTAACCCAGGAATAAGCTCTCCTCCCTGGGTCATATTCTGGCCAGGCCTGGCTGTCACATTTTAAACTTTTATTTAAATTTCTCCAGGGCCCAGGTGCCAGTTTATTAACCCAGGAATGAGCCCTCCTGCCTGGCTTACATTCTATCCAGGCCTGGCTATGACATTTTTCACTTTTATTTAAATTTCTCCAGGGCCCATGTGTCCATTCATTAACCCAGGAATGAGCTCTCCTCCTGGCTAACATTCTAACCAGCCCTGGCTATGACATTTTTAACTTTTATTTAAATTTCTCCAGGGCCCAGGTGCCAGTTTATTAACCCAGGAATGAGCTCTCCTCCCTGGCGTTATATTGTAGACAGCCCTGCCTATTACTATTTAAACATTTATTAAGATTTCTCCATGGCCCATGTGTCAGTTTATTAACCCAGGAGAGGCCTCCAATGCCTGGGTTGAGTTAAACCTGCTCGGGGTCAAACACTTTGACCTTTCTAACTTACACTCCTCCAGGGCCTGTGTGTGAACTGCTCAACCCAGGAAAAAGCTCCCCTCCCTGGGTTATATTCTGGCCAGCCCTGCCTGTTACATTTTAAATATTATTAAAATTCCTCCATGGCCCTTGTGTCAGTTTATTAAGCCAGGAGAGGCCTGGCTTTAATTCCAAGGCCTGGGCTTTAAGTTAAACCTGCTCGGGTCAAACACTTTGACCTTTCTGACTTACACTCCTCCAGGGCCTGTGTGTGTGAAGTGTACATCCCAGGAGATAGCTCACCTCCCTGGGTTACATCCTAGCCAGCCCTGGCTGTCACATTTTAAACATTATTAGAATTCCTCCAGGGCCCATGTGTCTGTTTATGAACCCAGGAAAAGCTCTCCTCCCTGGCTAACATTCTAACCAGGCCTGGCTATGACATTTTAAACTTTTATTTAAATTTCTCCAGGGCCCATGTGTCAGTTTATTAACCCAGGAATGAGCTCTCCTCCTGGCTTACATTCTAGCCAGCCCTGGCTGTCACATTTTAACCATTATTAGAATTTCTCCAGGGCCTGTGTGCCAGTTTATTAACCCAGGAATGAGCTCTCCTCCTGGCTAACATTCTAACCAGCCCTGGCTGACATTTTTTTCACTTTTATTTAAATTTCTCCAGGGCCCATGTGCCAGTTTATTAACCCAGGAATGAGCTCTCCTCCTGGCTAACATTCTAACCAGCCCTGGCTATGACATTTTTCACTTTTATTTAAATTTCTCCAGGGCCCAGGTGCCAGTTTATTAACCCAGGAATGAGCTCTCCTCCTGGCTAACATTCTAACCAGCCCTGGCTATAACATTTTTCACTTTTATTTAAATTTCTCCAGGGCCCATGTGTCCATTCATTAACCCAGGAAAGCTCTCCCCTGGCTTATATTCTAACCAGCCCTGGCTATTACATTTTAAACATTTATTTAAATTTCTCCATGGCCCATGTCCATTCATTAACCCAGGAATGAGCCTCCAAACATTCTAACCAGCCTGGCTGTGACATTTTAAACTTTTATTTAAATTTTGAGTTAAACCAGCTCCTGGGGTCAAATGACCTTTCTTTTATTTAAATTTCCTCCAGGCCCATGTGTCCATTCATTAACCCAGGAATGAGCTCTCCTCCCTGGGTTACATTCTGGCCAGCCCTGGCTGTCACATTTTAAACATTTTAAATTCTCCAGGGCCCATGTGTCCATTCATTAACCCAGGAAAAGCTCTCTCCTCCTGGGTTACTTTCTGGCCAGCCCTGCCTGTCACATTTTAACCTTTTATTTAAATTTCTCCATGGCCCATGTGCCAGTTCATTAACCCAGGAAAAGCTCCCTCCTGGCTAACATTCTAACCAGCCCTGGCTGTGACATTTTTCACTTTTATTTAAATTTCTCCAGGGCCCATGTGTCCATTCATTAACCCAGGAATGACCTCCCTGCCTGGCTTACATTCTATCTAGGCCTGGCTATGACACTTTAAACTTTTCTTTAAGTCTCTCCAAGGGCCCATGTGTCCATTCATTATCCCAGGAATGAGCTCTCCCTCCTGGCTAACATTCTAACCAGCCCTGGCTATGACATTTTTAACTTTTATTTAAATTTCTCCAGGGCCCATGTGTCCCTTCATTAACCCAGGAATGACCTCCCCTGCCTGGCTTAC
>JAUPFM010000120.1:12500-22500 GCA_033026295.1 Channa striata
TCGCCCTACCCGCCCAAGGCATCCCCTGCCTTGGCTAGGGAGATGCACCTCTCCCCCTAAGTTTTTGACTTCCAGGGGCCCTAAGTGGCCCTCGCCCTACCCGCCCGAGGCTTCCCCTGCCTGGGCTAGGGAGATGCACCTCTCCCCCTAAGTTTTTTGACTTCCAGGGACCTCCGTGGACCTCTCCCAACCCGCCCCAGGCTTCCCTATCTGGGTAATATTCATGGGAGACCCCTCTCCTGGAGGCCTACGTTTCCAAAACTGGGTTTCTGAAATCGTGCGAAGGGTGGTACGCAAAACCGGGTAAAACCGAGGGGTACCGAGGAAGGGAGAAAACTCGTTCCACCTATGCTCGTTCGCGGCCTTTCCCTTCCTCGGCTAAAACACTTAGAAGATTTTTCGACTTTCGCGCCCCTGGTACTCCGGGTACGGAGCTCCGAGGGCCCGATCCTGATCCTGAACCCCAGCACTAAAGCTGGCTGGGGTGACGGCGTTAGCATCTCCCCCTGAAATTTACCTCCAGGGGGGCCTCCGTGGCCCTCGACCTAACCGCCCGAGGCATCCCCTGCCTGGGCTAGGGAGATGCACCTCTCCCCCTAAGATTGACTTCCAGGGACCTCCGTGGCCCTCGCCCTACCCGCCCAAGGCATCCCCTGCCTGGGCTAGGGGAGTTGCACCTCCCCCCTAAGTTTTTGACTTCCAGGGGCCCTAAGTGGCCCTCGCCCTACCCGCCCGAGGCTTCCCCTGCCTGGGCTAGGGAGATGCACCTCTCCCCCTAAGTTTTTTGACTTCCAGGGACCTCCGTGGACCTCTCCCAACCCGCCCCAGGCTTCCCCTATCTGGGTAATATTCATGGGAGACCCCTCTCCTGGAGGCCTACGTTTCCGAAAACTGGGTTTCTGAAATCGTGCGAAGGGTGGTACGCAAAACCGGGTAAAACCGAGGGGTACCGAGGAAGGGAGAAAACTCGTTCCACCTATGCTCGTTCGCGGCCTTTCCCTTCCTCGGCTAAAACACTTAGAAGATTTTTCGACTTTCGCGCCCCTGGTACTCCGGGTACGGAGCTCCGAGGGCCCGATCCTGAACCTGAACCCCAGCACTAAAGCTGGCTGGGGTGACGGCGTTAGCATCTCCCCCTGAAATTTACCTCCAGGGGGGCCTCCGTGGCCCTCGACCTAACCGCCCGAGGCATCCCCTGCCTGGGCTAGGGAGATGCACCTCTCCCCCTAAGATTGACTTCCAGGGACCTCCGTGGCCCTCGCCCTACCCGCCCAAGGCATCCCCTGCCTGGGCTAGGGAGATGCACCTCTCCCCCTAAGTTTTTGACTTCCAGGGGCCCTAAGTGGCCCTCGCCCTACCCGCCCGAGGCTTCCCCTGCCTGGGCTAGGGAGATGCACCTCTCCCCTAAGTTTTTGACTTCCAGGGACCTCCGTGGACCTCTCCCAACCCGCCCCAGGCTTCCCTATCTGGGTAATATTCATGGGAGACCCCTCTCCTGGAGGCCTACGTTCCAAAACTGGGTTTCTGAAATCGTGCGAAGGGTGGTACGCAAAACCGGTAAAAACCGAGGGGTACCGAGGAAGGGAGAAAACTCGCTCCACCTATGCTCGTTCGCTGGCCTTTCCCTTCCTCGGCTAAAACACTTAGAAGATTTTTCGACTTTCGCGCCCCTGGTACTCCGGGCACGGAGCCCGAGGGCCCGATCCTGATCCTGAACCCCAGCACTAAAGCTGGCTGGGGTGACGGCGTTAGCATCTCCCCCTGAAATTTACCTCCAGGGGGGCCTCCGTGGCCCTCGACCTAACCGCCCGAGGCATCCCCTGCCTGGGCTAGGGAGATGCACCTCTCCCCCTAAGATTGACTTCCAGGGACCTCCGTGGCCCTCGCCCTACCCGCCCAAGGCATCCCCTGCCTGGGCTAGGGAGATGCACCTCTCCCCCTAAGTTTTTGACTTCCAGGGGCCCTAAGTGGCCCTCGCCCTACCCGCCCGAGGCTTCCCCTGCCTGGGCTAGGGAGATGCACCTCTCCCCCTAAGTTTTTGACTTCCAGGGTCCGCCGTGGACCTCTCCCAACCCGCCCCAGGCTTCCCCTATCTGGGTAATATTCATGGAGACCCCTCTCCTGGAGGCCACGTTTCCAAAACTGGGTTTCTGAAATCGTGCGAAGGGTGGTACGCAAAACCGGGTAAAACCGAGGGGTACCGAGGAAGGGAGAAAACTCGCTCCACCTATGCTCGTTCGCTGCCCTTCCCTTCCTCGGCTAAAACACTTTGAAAAATTTCCGGCTTCGTGCCCCTGGTACTCTGGGGCACGGAGCTCCGAGGGCCCGATCCTGAACCTGAACCCCAGCACTAAAGCTGGCCGGGGTGACGGCGTTAGCATATCCCCTGAAATTTACCTCCAGGGGCCCTCCTCGGCCATCACCTAGCCCGCCCGAGGCATCCCCTGCCTGGCCTGAGAGGATTCCCATCTTCCCTAAAAATCGACCTCCAGGGCCCCGGGCCCTCGCCCCTACCCGCCAGGCATCCCCTGCCTGGGCTGAGAAGATTCCCAGCTCCCCTAAAAATTGACCTCCAGGGGCCCCCGGGGCCCTCGCCCTACCCGCCCGAGGCATCCCCTGCCTGGGCTGAGAAGATTCCCAGCTCCCCTAAAAATTGACCTCCAGGGACCTCCAGGGGGGGCCCGCCGCAGGCCCCCCCCCGAGGCATCCCCTGCCTGGGTTCCTGAGAAGATTCCCCATCTCCCCAAAAATCCCATCCCCCAAAGGGACCTCCAGGGGCCCCGGGCCCACCCCTACCCGCCCGAGGCATCCCCTGCCTGGGCTGAGAAGATTCCCATTCCCCCTAAAAATCGACCCCAGGGACCTCCAGGGGCCCCCCAGGGGCCCCGCCCTACCCGCCCGAGGCATCCCCTGCCTGGGCTGAGAAGATTCCCAGCTCCCCTAAAAATCGACCTCCAGGGGACCCCAGGGGACCCCAGGGGCATCCCCTGCCCTGGAGGATTCCCCTCTCCCCCCGCCCGAGGCATCCCCTGCCTGGGCTGAGAAGATTCACAGCTCCCCTAAAAATCGACCCCAGGGACCTCCAGGGGGCATCCCCCCTGGGCCCCTGACGCCCCCCCGCCCCCGAGGCATCCCCTGCCTGGGCTGTGGAGATCCCCATATGCCCCTAAAATTGACTTCCAGGGACCCCCTGGCCCTCTCCCAAGCCTCCCCAGGCTTCCCTATCTGGGTAATATTCATGGGAGACCCCTCTCCTGGAGGCCTACGTTTCGAAAACAAAACTGGGTTTCTGAAATCGTGCGAAAGGTGGTACGCAAAACCGGGTAAAACCGAGGGGTACCGAGGAAGGGAGAAAAATCGCTCCACCTATGCTCGTTCGCCGTCTGAGGTCTCCCTTCCTCGGCTAAAACATTTTAACCTATTTTTGCATTTTTCAAAGCCCCGTTTTTCAGTTTATCATGCCAGGGAGGAGCTCTCCCTCCTGGTTAAGATTCTGAGCAGCCCTGGCTGTTACATTTTAACCATTATTATGATTTCTCCAGGGCCCATGTGTCAGTTTATTAACCCAGGGAAAAGCTCTCCTCTCTGGGTTATATTCTGGCCAGGCCTGGCTGTCACATTTTAACCATTATTAGAATTTCCTCCATGGCCCATGTGTCAGTTTATTAACCCAGGAGAGGCCTCCAAGGCCTGGCTTTAGGTTAAACCTGCTCGGGTCAAATAATTTGACCTTTCTAACTTACACTCCTCCAGGGCCTGTGTGTGTGAAGTGCATCAACCCAGGAAAAGAAGCTCCTCCTGCCTGGGTTATATTCTGGCCAGGCCTGGCTGTCACATTTTAAACATTATTAGAATTTCTCCAGGGCCCATGTGTCTGTCTATTAACCCAGGGAAAAGCTCTCCTCCCTGGCTAAGATTCTGGCCAGGCCTGGCTGTCACATTTTAACCATTATTAGAATTTCTCCAGGGCCCATGTGTCTGTATTAACCCAGGAAAAGCTCTCCTCCCTGGGTTATATTCTGGCCAGGCCTGGCTGTCACATTTTAACCATTATTAGAATTTCTCCAGGGCCCATGTGTCTGTCTATTAACCCAGGGAAAAGCTCTCCTCCCTGGCTAAGATTCTGGCCAGGCCTGGCTGTCACATTTTAACCATTATTAGAATTTCCTCCATGGCCCATGTGTCAGTTTATTAACCCAGGGAAAAGCTCTCCTCCCTGGGTTATATTCTGGCCAGCCCTGGCTGTCACATTTTAAACATTATTAGAATTTCTCCATGGCCCATGTGTCAGATTATTAACCCAGGGAAAAGCTCTCCTCCCTGGGTTATATTCTGGCCAGGCCTGGCTGTCACATTTTAAACATTATTAGAATTTCTCCATGGCCCATGTGTGTTCAGTTTATTAACCCAGGGAAAAGCTCCCCCCTGGGTTATATTGGCCAGGCCTGGCTGTCACATTTTAACCATTATTAGAATTTCCTCCATGGCCCATGTGTCAGTTTATTAACCCAGGGAGAGGCCTCCAAGGCCTGGCTTTAAGTTAAACCTGCCGGGGTCAAACATTTTGACATTTCTAACTTACACTCCTCCAGGGCCTGTGTGTGAACTGTCAACCCAGGAAAAGCTCTCCTGGCTGTCACCCTGGGTTATATTCTGGCCAGGCCTGGCCAGCCTGGCTGTCACATTTTAAACATTATTAGAATTTCTCCATGGCCCATGTGTCTGTCTATTAACCCAGGAAAAGCTCTCCTCCCTGGGTTTATATTCTGGCCAGGCCTGGCTGTCACATTTTAAACATTATTAGAATTTCTCCATGGCCCATGTGTCAGTTTATTAACCCAGGGAAAAGCTCTCCTCCCTGGGTTATATTCTGGCCAGGCCTGGCTGTCACATTTTAAACATTATTAGAATTTCTCCATGGCCCATGTGTCTGTTTATTAACCCAGGGAAAAGCTCTCCTCCTGGGTTATATTCTGGCCAGGCCTGCTGTCACATTTTAACCATTATTAGAATTTCTCCATGGCCCATGTGTCAGTTTATTAACCCAGGAAAAGCTCTCCTCCCTGGGTTATATTCTGGCCAGGCCTGGCTGTCACATTTTAAACATTATTAGAATTTCTCCATGGCCCATGTGTCAGTTTATTAACCCAGGAAAAGCTCTCCTCCCTGGGTTATATTCTGGCCAGGCCTGGCTGTCACATTTTAACCATTATTAGAATTTCTCCATGGCCCATGTGTCAGTTTATTAACCCAGGGAGAGGCCTCCAAGGCCTGGGTTATAGTTAAACCAGCTCGGGGGGTCAAACACTTTGACCTTTTAACTTACATTCCTCCAGGGCCATGTGTGTGAACTGCTCAACCCAGGGAAAAGCTCTCCTCCCTGGGTTATATTCTGGCCAGCCCTGGCTGTCACATTTTAAACATTATTAGAATTTCTCCATGGCCCATGTGTCTGTCTATTAACCCAGGGAAAAGCTCTCCTCCCTGGGTTATATTCTGGCCAGCCTGGCTGTCACATTTTAAACATTATTAGAATTTCTCCATGGCCCATGTGTCAGTTTATTAACCCAGGAAAAGCTCTCCTCCCTGGGTTATATTCTGGCCAGGCCTGGCTGTCACATTTTAAACATTATTAGAATTTCTCCATGGCCCATGTGTCTGTTATTAACCCAGGGAAAAGCTCTCCTCCCTGGGTTATATTCTGGCCAGGCCTGGCTGTCACATTTTAACCATTATTAGAATTTCTCCATGGCCCATGTGTCTGTTTATTAACCCAGGAAAAGCTCTCCTCCCTGGGTTATATTCTGGCCAGGCCTGGCTGTCACATTTTAAACATTATTAGAATTTCTCCATGGCCCATGTGTGTCAGTTTATTAACCCAGGAAAAGCTCTCCTCCCTGGGTTATATTCTGGCCAGGCCTGGCTGTCACATTTTAAACATTATTAGAATTTCTCCATGGCCCATGTCCATGGCCCATGTGTCGTTTATTAACCCAGGAAAAGCTCTCCTCCCTGGGTTATATTCTGGCCAGGCCTGGCTGTCACATTTTAAACATTATTAGAATTTCTCCATGGCCCATGTGTCTGTTTATTAACCCAGGGAAAAGCTCTCCTCCCTGGGTTATATTCTGGCCAGGCCTGGCTGTCACATTTTAAACATTATTAGAATTTCTCCATGGCCCATGTGTCAGATTATTAACCCAGGGAAAAGCTCTCCCCTGGGTTATATTCTGGCCAGGCCTGGCTGTCACATTTTAACCATTATTAGAATTTCCTCCAGGCCCATGTGTCAGTTTATTAACCCAGGAGAGGCCTCCAAGGCCTGGCTTACATTTAAACCAGCCTGGGTCAAACACATTTTGAACTTTTGACTTTCTCCAGGGCCTGTGTGTGAACTGCTCAACCCAGGAAAAGCTCTCCTCCCTGGGTTACATTCTGGCCAGGCCTGGCTGTCACATTTTAAACATTATTAGAATTTTCTCCATGGCCCATGTGTCAGTTTATTAACCCAGGAGAAAGCTCTCCTCCCTGGGTTATATTCTGGCCAGCCTGGCTGTCACATTTTAACCATTATTAGAATTTCCTCCAGGCCCATGTGTCAGTTTATTAACCCAGGGAAAAGCTCTCCTCCCTGGGTTATATTCTAGACAGCCATGCCTGGCTGTCACATTTTAAACATTTATTAAATTTCCTCCATGGCCCATGTGTTAGTTTATTAACCCAGGAGAGGCCTCCAAGGCCTGGGTTGAGTTAAACCAGCTGGGTCAAACACTTTGACCTTTCTAACTTACACTCCTCCAGGGCCTGTGTGTGAACTGCTCAACCCAGGAAAAGCTCTCCTCCCTGGGTTATATTCTGGCCAGGCCTGGCTGTCACATTTTAAACATTATTAGAATTTCTCCATGGCCCATGTGTCTGTTTATTAACCCAGGAAAAGCTCTCCTCCCTGGGTTATATTCTGGCCAGGCCTGGCTGTCACATTTTTTTTTTTCCATTATTAGAATTTCTCCATGGCCCATGTGTCAGTTTATTAACCCAGGAAAAGCTCTCCTCCCTGGTTATATTCTGGCCAGGCCTGGCTGTCACATTTTAAACATTATTAGAATTTCTCCATGGCCCATGTGTCAGATTATTAACCCAGGAAAAGCTCTCCTCCCTGGGTTATATTCTGGCCAGGCCTGGCTGTCACATTTTAAACATTATTAGAATTTCTCCAGGGCCCATGTGTCAGTTTATTAACCCAGGAAAAGCTCTCCTCCCTGGTTATATTCTGGCCAGCCCTGGCTGTCACATTTTAAACATTATTAGAATTTCTCCATGGCCCATGTGTCAGTTTATTAACCCAGGAAAAGCTCTCCTCCCTGGGTTATATTCTGGCCAGGCCTGGCTGTCACATTTTAAACATTATTAGAATTTCTCCATGGCCCATGTGTCTGTTTATTAACCCAGGAAAAGCTCTCCTCCCTGGGTTATTTCTGGCCAGGCCTGGCTGTCACATTTTAAACATTATTAGAATTTCTCCATGGCCCATGTGTCAGTTTATTAACCCAGGAGAGGCCTCCAAGGCCTGGCTTTAAGTTAAACCTGCTCGGGGTCAAACACTTTGACCTTTCTGACTTACACTCCTCCAGGGCCTGTGTGTGAACTGCTCAACCCAGGAAAAAGCTCTCCTCCCTGGGTTACATTCTGGCCAGCCCTGCCTGTCACATTTTAACCATTATTAGAATTTCCTCCAAGGCCCATGTGCCAGTTTATTAACCCAGGACAAAGCTCTCCTCCCTGGGTTATATTCTGGCCAGGCCTGGCTGTCACATTTTAAACATTATTAGAATTTCTCCATGGCCCATGTGTCAGTTTATTAACCCAGGAAAAGCTCTCCTCCTGGCTTATATTCTGGCCAGGCCTGGCTGTCACATTTTAACCATTATTAGAATTTCTCCATGGCCCATGTGTCTGTTTATTAACCCAGGGAAAGCTCTCCTCCCTGGGTTATATTCTGGCCAGGCCTGGCTGTCACATTTTAAACATTATTAGAATTTCTCCATGGCCCATGTGTCAGTTTATTAACCCAGGAGAGGCCTCCAAGGCCTGGCTTTAATTTAAACCAGCCTGGGTCAAACATTTTGACCTTTTAACTTACAATTTCCTCCAGGGCCTGTGTGTGAACTGTTTCAACCCAGGAAAAGCTCTCCTCCCTGGGTTATATTCCAGCCAGCCTGGCTGTCACATTTTAAACATTATTAGAATTTCCTCCATGGCCCATGTGTCAGTTTATTAACCCAGGAGAGGCCTCCCAAGGTTTAGTTAAACCAGCTGGGGTCAAACACTTTGACCTTTCTGACTTACATTTCTCCAGGGCCTGTGTGTGAAGTTTATTAACCCAGGAAAAGCTCTCCTGCCTGGCTTATATTCATCCAGCCCTGGCTGTCACATTTTAACCATTATTAGAATTTCTCCATGGCCCATGTGTCAGTTTATTAACCCAGGAAAAGCTCTCCTCCCTGGGTTATATTCTGGCCAGGCCTGGCTGTCACATTTTAAACATTATTAGAATTTCTCCATGGCCCATGTGTCAGATTATTAACCCAGGAAAAGCTCTCCTCCCTGGGTTATATTCTGGCCAGCCTGGCTCTCACATTTTAAACATTATTAGAATTTCTCCATGGCCCATGTGTCTGTTTATTAACCCAGGAAAAGCTCTCCTCCCTGGGTTATATTCTGGCCAGGCCTGGCTGTCACATTTTAAACATTATTAGAATTTCTCCATGGCCCATGTGTCAGTTTATTAACCCAGGAAAAGCTCTCCTCCCTGGTTATATTCTGGCCAGCCTGGCTGTCACATTTTAAACATTATTAGAATTTCTCCATGGCCCATGTGTCAGTTTATTAACCCAGGAAAAGCTCTCCTCCCTGGGTTATATTCTGGCCAGGCCTGGCTGTCACATTTTAAACATTATTAGAATTTCTCCATGGCCCATGTGTCTGTTTATTAACCCAGGGAAAAGCTCTCCTCCCTGGGTTATATTCTGGCCAGGCCTGGCTGTCACATTTTAACCATTATTAAATTTCTCCAGGGCCCATGTGTCAGTTTATTAACCCAGGAAAAGCTCTCCAAGGCCTGGCTTTTAACATTAAACCAGGCCTGGCTGTCAAACATTTTTAACCTTTTATTTAATTTCCTCCAGGGCCCTGTGTGTGTGCTGTTTATTAACCCAGGAAAGCTCTCCTCCCTGGGTTATATTCTAGCCAGGCCTGGCTGTCACATTTTAAACATTATTAGAATTTCTCCAGGGCCCATGTGTCTGTTTATTAACCCAGGAAAAGCTCCTCCCCCTGGGTTACATTCTGGCCAGCCTGGCTGTCACATTTTAACCATTATTAAATTTCTCCAGGGCCCATGTGCCAGTTTATTAACCCAGGAAAAGCTCTCCTCCAGGCCTGGCTTATATAAATTTCCAGGGCCCATGGTCCATTCCTGGCTAACATTTTAACCAGCCCTGGCTCACATTTTAACTTTTTTTAAATTTCTCCAGGGCCCATGTGTCCAGTTTATTAACCCAGGAATGAGCTCTCCCTCCTGGCTAACATTCTAACCAGCCCTGGCCTATGACATTTTTCACTTTTATTTTAAATTTCTCCAGGGCCCATGTGCCAGTTTATTAACCCAGGAATGAGCTCTCCCACCTGGCTAACATTCTAACCAGCCCTGGCTATGACATTTTTCACTTTTATTTAAATTTCTCCAGGGCCCATGTGTCAGTTTATTAACCCAGGAAAAAGCTCTCCTCCCTGGCTTACATTCTGGCCAGGCCTGGCTGTCACATTTTTAAACATTTTAAATTTCTCCAGGGCCCATGTGTCCAGTTTATTAACCCAGGAATGAGCTCCCTCCTGGCTAACATTCTCCATCCAGCCCTGGCTGTGACATTTTAAACTTTTATTTAAATTTCTCCAGGGCCCATGTGTCCATTATTAATCCCAGGAATTCTCCCTGGGCCCA
>JAUPFM010000120.1:27500-99118 GCA_033026295.1 Channa striata
GACAAATGGGAACCCTTCCATTTCTATATAAAAGTACTGCAATTGGACATTTTCAAGAATTAGGGAAAATGTACGTTTGGGAAACTTTATGACACTTGGGAAAGGTGGCCTGGTCCCCGCAGTGTCAAAAATGATCCCAATGTCAATTGTCCATTTGGGAAACTTTCTGACACTTGGGAATGGTGGCCTGGTCCCCGCCGTGTCAAAAATGTTCCCAAATGTCAATTGTCCATTTGGGAAACTTTCTGACACTCGGGGAATGGTGGCCTGGTCCCAGCCGTGTCAAGAAGTTTCCCAATTGTCACGTGTCTTGACCCCAAGGTCATCTTATTAATTTTCACAGGCTCATCGGCCTTTGCGCTTGGGGTGAAGAGCTGCAACCACTCCAGCATGAAAGCCTGGTCAGTGGAGAATGTTGGACCTGCATTGGGTGTCTCTGAGGGGATTCTGTGACACCCAAAAGGCTGCTTAAAGTCACAAAAGGTCGTTAGGGTTCCCAAATGGACAAATTGTCCATTTGGGAACACTCACTGGGGTGAAAACCTTTTCTGAGGGATATAAAGAGGTGCAAGTTTTGCATGTTCAAAGTGGGGGGTTTGGACAACGTAGGACAAGAACTTGGTGTCTCTAAGTGCAATGTAAGATCCTTAAAAAACTGAACAAACTTCCTAAGGTCGACCTATGTGGCCTTCATGCTCCCAAATGGCAAAAATGTCCATTTGGGAACCCCCAGCTCAAAACTTTGAAACCTGACCATCGGATCTCCAGTGGCCCCAGAGGTCCCATATTTGGTCCCCACATAGAGGGAAGGGTCAGGAACACTCCCTTTGAGCCACATCCCGTTTGGAGCTTCTTTTGATTAATTTGCTTTTTGCACTTTCTGCTCCGCCATGGTGTCAGGCTCCATGGCCCTGACTGCCTATGCCAAAGGTGGTTCGTTCAGAGTGATGTTTTCTTAGAGTGAGCCAGAGCTGTGATTTTTAATATGTTCTTTTCACGGCCGAACCGAGAAGACCCATCTTTCTTGGACTCGCACGACCTTCCAACAGGTCGTGGAGAGTGACACCTCCCATTACTTTTGAATGGGATTTTTTCCTAGGGAAAATGAATTGAAACTGATACCCAAATGGACAAATTTGAGAAGGTGGTATTTCGGACGTGAAGGTCCGAGATGGTTCAAAGTTGCACCAAACAACTCACCATGGAGCCCGGATTTAGCGATTACGTGCCAAATCCACAGACTGCCTGGGGACCTATCTCTTTTCAGGAGAATCTGGTAGACCTGGGACAGAGGCAGATTGTAAAATTGCTATTAAATATGCAACATATTGTAACCTTGTGGTTAAAATGGTCCCAGTTGTTTAAAAAACCTCCTAAATTTCAATTGTCCATTTGGGAAACTTTCTGACACTTGGGAACGGTGGCCTGGTCCCCGCCGTGTCAAAAATGTTCCCAAATGTCAATTGTCCATTTGGGAAACTTTCTGACACTTGGGGAAGGGTGGCCTTGTCCCAGCCGTGTCAAGAAGTTTCCCAATTGTCACGTGTCTTGACCCCAAGGTCATCTTATTAATGTTCACAGGCTCATCAGCCTTTGCGCTTGGGGTGAAGAGCTGCAACCACTCCAGCATGAAAGCTGGTCAGTGGAGAATGTTGGACCTGCATTGGGTGTCTCTGAGGGGATTCTGTGACACCCAAAAGGCTGCTTAAAGTCACAAAGGTCGCCAGGGTTCCCAAATGGACAAATTGTCCATTTGGGAACACTCACTGGGGTGAAAACCTTTTCTGAGGGATATAAAGAGGTGCAAGTTTTGCATGTTCAAAGTGGGGGGTTTGGACAACGTAGGACAAGAACTTGGTGTCTCTAAGTGCAATGTAAGATCCTTAAAAAACTGAACAAACTTCCTAAGGTCGACCTATGTGGCCTTCGTGCTCCCAAATGGCAAAAATGTCCATTTGGGAACCCCCAGCTCAAAACTTTGAAACCTGACCATCGGATCTCCAGTGGCCCCAGAGGTCCCATATTTGGTCCCCACATAGAGGGAAGGGTCAGGAACACTCCCTTTGAGCCACATCCCGTTTGGAGCTTCTTTTGATTAATTTGCTTTTTTGCACTTTCTGCTCCGCCATGGTGTCAGGCTCCATGGCCCTGACTGCCTATGCCAAAGGTGGTTCGTTCAGAGTGATGTTTTCTTAGAGTGAGCCAGAGCTGTGATTTTTTAATATGTTCTTTTCACGGCCGAACCGAGAAGACCCATCTTTCTTCGGACTCGGTACGACCTTCCAACAGGTCGTGCGGAGAGTGACACCTCCCATTACTTTTGAATGGGATTTTTTCCTAGGGAAAATGAATTGAAACTGATACCCAAATGGACAAATTTGAGAAGGTGGTATTTCCGGACGGGAAGGTCCGAGATGGTTCAAAGTTGCGCCAAACAACTCACCGCGGAGCCCGGATTTAGCGTATTACGTGCCAAATCCACAGACTGCCTGGGGACCTATCTCTTTTCAGGAGAATCTGGTAGACCTGGGACAGAGGCAGATTGTAAAATTGCTATTAAATATGCAACATATTGTAACCTTGTGGTTAAAATGGTCCCAGTTGTTTAAAAAACCTCCTAAATTTCAATTGTCCATTTGGGAAACTTTCTGACACTTGGGAACGGTGGCCTGGTCCCCGCCGTGTCAAAAATGTTCCCAAATGTCAATTGTCCATTTGGGAAACTTTCTGACACTTGGGGAAGGGTGGCCTTGTCCCAGCCGTGTCAAGAAGTTTCCCAATTGTCACGTGTCTTGACCCCAAGGTCATCTTATTAATGTTCACAGGCTCATCAGCCTTTGCGCTTGGGGTGAAGAGCTGCAACCACTCCAGCATGAAAGCCTGGTCAGTGGAGAATGTTGGACCTGCATTGGGTGTCTCTGAGGGGATTCTGTGACACCCAAAAGGCTGCTTAAAGTCACAAAGGTCGTTAGGGTTCCCAAATGGACAAATTGTCCATTTGGGAACACTCACTGGGGTGAAAACCTTTTCTGAGGGATATAAAGAGGTGCAAGTTTTGCATGTTCAAAGTGGGGGTTTGGACAACGTAGGACAAGAACTTGGTGTCTCTAAGTGCAATGTAAGATCCTTAAAAACTGAACAAACTTCCTAAGGTCGACCTATGTGGCCTTCGTGCTCCCAAATGGCAAAAATGTCCATTTGGGAACCCCAGCTCAAAACTTTGAAACCTGACCATCGGATCTCCAGTGGCCCCAGAGGTCCCATATTTGGTCCCCACATAGAGGGAAGGGTCAGGAACACTCCCTTTGAGCCACATCCCGTTTGGAGCTTCTTTTGATTAATTTGCTTTTTGCACTTTCTGCTCCGCCATGGTGTCAGGCTCCATGGCCCTGACTGCCTATGCCAAAGGTGGTTCGTTCAGAGTGATGTTTTCTTAGAGTGAGCCAGAGCTGTGATTTTTAATATGTTCTTTTCACGGCCGAACCGAGAAGACCCATCTTTCTCGGACTCGCACGACCTTCCAACAGGTCGTGGAGAGTGACACCTCCCATTACTTTTGAATGGGATTTTTTCCTAGGGAAAATGAATTGAAACTGATACCCAAATGGACAAATTTGAGAAGGTGGTATTTCCGGACGGAAGGTCCAGAGATGGTTCAAAGTTGCGCCAAACAACTCACCATGGAGCCCGGATTTAGCGTATTACGTGCCAAATCCACAGACTGCCTGGGGACCTATCTCTTTTCAGGAGAATCTGGTAGACCTGGGACAGAGGCAGATTGTAAAATTGCTATTAAATATGCAACATATTGTAACCTTGTGGTTAAAATGGTCCCAGTTGTTTAAAAACCTCCTAAATTTCAATTGTCCATTTGGGAAACTTTCTGACACTTGGGAACGGTGGCCTGGTCCCCGCCGTGTCAAAAATGTTCCCAAATGTCAATTGTCCATTTGGGAAACTTTCTGACACTTGGGGAAGGGTGGCCTTGTCCCAGCCGTGTCAAGAAGTTTCCCAATTGTCACGTGTCTTGACCCCAAGGTCATCTTATTAATGTTCACAGGCTCATCAGCCTTTGCGCTTGGGGTGAAGAGCTGCAACCACTCCAGCATGAAAGCCTGGTCAGTGGAGAATGTTGGACCTGCATTGGGTGTCTCTGAGGGGATTCTGTGACACCCAAAAGGCTGCTTAAAGTCACAAAGGTTAGGGTTCCCAAATGGACAAATTGTCCATTTGGGAACACTCACTGGGGTGAAAACCTTTTCTGAGGGATATAAAGAGGTGCAAGTTTTGCATGTTCAAAGTGGGGGGTTTGGACAACGTAGGACAAGAATTTGGTGTCTCTAAGTGCAATGTAAGATCCTTAAAAAACTGAACAAACTTCCTAAGGTCGACCTATGTGGCCTTCGTGCTCCCAAATGGCAAAAATGTCCATTTGGGAACCCCCAGCTCAAAACTTTGAAACCTGACCCTCGGATCTCCAGTGGCCCCAGAGGTCCCATATTTGGTCCCCACATAGAGGGAAGGGTCAGGAACACTCCCTTTGAGCCACATCCCGTTTGGAGCTTCTTTTGATTAATTTGCTTTTTTGCACTTTCTGCTCCGCCATGGTGTCAGGCTCCATGGCCCTGACTGCCTATGCCAAAGGTGGTTGGTTCGTTCAGAGTGATGTTTTTTTTAGAGTGAGCCAGAGCTGTGATTTTTTAATATGTTCTTTTCACGGCCGAACCGAGAAGACCCATCTTTCTTCGGACTCGGTACGACCTTCCAACAGGTCGTGCGGAGAGTGACACCTCCCATTACTTTTGAATGGGATTTTTTCCTAGGGAAAATGAATTGAAACTGATACCCAAATGGACAAATTTGAGAAGGTGGTATTTCCGGACGGAAGGTCCGAGATGGTTCAAAGTTGCGCCAAAAACAACTCACCGCTGGAGCCCGGATTTAGCGTATTACGTGCCAAATCCACAGACTGCCTGGGGACCTATCTCTTTTCAGGAGAATCTGGTAGACCTGGGACAGAGGCAGATTGTAAAATTGCTATTAAATATGCAACATATTGTAACCTTGTGGTTAAAATGGTCCCAGTTGTTTAAAAAACCTCCTAAATTTCAATTGTCCATTTGGGAAACTTTCTGACACTTGGGAATGGTGGCCTGGTCCCCGCCGTGTCAAAAATGTTCCCAAATGTCAATTGTCCATTTGGGAAACTTTCTGACACTTGGGAAGGGTGGCCTTGTCCCACCCGTTTCAAGAAGTTTCCCAATTGTCACGTGTCTTGACCCCAAGGTCATCTTATTAATGTTCACAGGCTTCAGCCTTTGCGCTTGGGGTAAAGAGCTGCAACCACTCCAGCATGAAAGCCTGGTCAGTGGAGAATGTTGGACCTGCATTGGGTGTCTCTGAGGGGATTCTGTGACACCCAAAAGGCTCCTTAAAGTCAAAGTATTGTACCAGGGTTCCCAAATGGACAAATTGTCCATTTGGGAACAGAGGTGAAAACCTTTTCTGAGGGATATAAAGAGGTGCAAGTTTTGCATGTTCAAAGTTGGGGTTTGGACAACGTAGGACAAAACCTACCAGTGTCTCAAAGTGCAATGTAAGAATTAAAAACTAAAACAAACTTCCACTGCACCTATGTGGACCTTCGGGAACTCCCAAATGGCAAAAATCCGTCCATTTGGGAACCCCATGCTCAAAACTTTGAAACCTGACCCTCGGATCTCCAGTGGCCCCAGAGGTCCCATATTTGGTCCCCACATAGAGGGAAGGGTCAGGAACACTCCCTTTGAGCCACATCCCGTTTGGAGCTTCTTTTTGATTAATTTGCTTTTTGCACTTTCTGCTCCGCCATGGTGTCAGGCTCCATGGCCCTGACTGCCTATGCCAAAGGTGGTTCGTTCAGAGTGATGTTTTTTTTAGAGTGAGCCAGAGCTTTGATTTTTAATATGTTCCCCACGGCCGAACCCAGAAGACCCATCTTTCTTCGGGCCCCACGACCTTCCAACAGGTCGTGGAGAGTGACACCTCCCATTACTTTTGAATGGGATTTTTTCCTAGGGAAAATGAATTGAAACTGATACCCAAATGGACAAATTTGAGAGGTGGTATTTCCGGACGGAAGGTCCGAGATGGTTCAAAGTTGCGCCAAACAACTCACCGCGGAGCCCGGATTTAGTGTATTACGTGCCAAATCCACAGACTGCCTGGGGACCTATCTCTTTTCAGGAGAATCTGGTAGACCTGGGACAGAGGCAGATTGTGAAATTGCTATTAAATATGCAACATATTGTAACCTTGTGGTAAAATGGTCCCAGTTGTTTAAAAAACGTTCCTAAATTTCAATTGTCCATTTGGGAAACTTTCTGACATTTGGGAATGGTGGCCTGGTCCCCGCCGTGTCAAAAATGTTCCCAAATGTCAATTGTCCATTTGGGAAACTTTTGACACTTGGGAAGGGTGGCCTTGTCCCAGCCGTGTCAAAAATGTTTCCCAATTGTCACGTGTCTTGTCCATTTCAGGAAACTTAATGTTCTGACACTTGGGAATGGTGGCCTTGTCCCAGTGTGGTCAGTGGAAATGTTCCTAAATGTCAAGTTTCCTTTTGGGAAACTTTTTGACACTTGGGAATGGTGGCCTGGTCCCAGCAGTGTCAAAAATGTTCCCAAATGTCAGTATTGTACCACTGGTACTCCACAGAAAGACCCAGGGACAGAGAGGGAGCACGTCTTGGCCATTACTCAGTTTTCAGGCTCTCTTTAGGATTGAGCTCTTCATTCCTTACCCTAAACATCTACCAGGTCAAAGATGGTTAAAATTAAACTAAAATAAACCTCCACTGCACTCTAGGGACCCCGGGAACTCACCTAAGGCTGCCGAGACAACCCCTGCCCGTGCTGAGGAGATTCCAACCTTCCCATATAAAAACCTCCAGGGCCCCCAGGGCTCAGGAACAGCCCTACCCTCCCGAGGCATCCCCTGCCTGGGCTGAGAAGATTCCCAGCTCCCCTAAAAATCAGGGACCTCCAGGGACCTCCAGGGGCCCCCAAAGGTGGCCCTCGCCCCACCCGCCCGAGGCATCCCCTGCCTGGGCTTGAAGATTCCCAGCTCCCCTAAAAATCGACCTCCAGGGACCTCCAGGGCCCCCGTGGCCCCTCCACCCCCACCCTTTTGAGGCATCCCCTCACTGGGTAAAATTCATGGGAGACTGATCTCCTGGAGCTCAGGTGGATCTCATGTGAAGGTCCAGAGGTCCCTCTCAAAAATGTTGCCCAAACAACCTGGAGCCCAGATTTAGTGTCAAAAATGTTCCCAAATGTCAACTGCCTGGGACCTATTCTTTTCAGGGAATCTGGGGACCTGGGACAGAGGCAGATTGTGAAATTTATTAAATGTCAATGCCATTTGTAACCTTTTGAAAGTGGTCCCAGTTGTTTAAAAAATGTTCCAAAATTCAATTGTCCATTTGGGAAACTTTTTTTGATTTGGGAATGGTGGCCTGGTCCCAGCCGTGTCAAAAATGTTCCCAAATGTCAATTGTCCATTTTTTTTTTACTTTGAATGCAAAAATTTTTTCCCAAATGTCAAAAATGTTCCCATTTCATTGTCCATTTGGGAAACTTTTTTTTGGGAATGGTGGCCTTGTCCCAGTGTGTCAAAAATGTTCCCAAATGTCAATTGTCCATTTGGGAAACTTTTTGACACTTGGGAATGGTGGCCTGGTCCCAGCCGTGTCAAAAATGTTCCCAAATGTCAGTATTGTGCCCCTGGTACTCCACAGAAAGACCCAGGGACAGAGAGGGAGCACGTCTTGGCCCATTACTCAGTTTTCAGGCTCTCTTTAGGATTGAGCTCTTCATTCCTTACCCTAAACATCTACCAGGTCAAAGATGGTTAAAATTAAACTAAAATAAACCTCCACTGCACTCTAGGGACCTTCGGGGAACTCACCTAGGCTGCCGTAGACACCCCCTGCCCGTGCTGAGGAGATTCCAACCTTCCCATATAAAAAACCTCCAGGGGCCCCCAGGGCTCTCGCCCTACCCTCCCGAGGCATCCCCTGCCTGGGCTGAGAAGATTCCCAGCTCCCCTAAAAATCGACCTCCAGGGACCTCCAGGGGCCCCGTGGCCCTCGCCCTACCCGCCCGAGGCATCCCCTGCCTGGGCTGAGAAGATTCCCAGCTCCCCTAAAAATCGACCTCCAGGGACCTCCAGGGGCCCCCGTGGCCCTCGCCCTACCCGCCCGAAGCATCCCCTCACTGGGTAAAATTCATGGGAGACCCCTCTCCTGGAGCTCACTGATCTCATGTCTCCAGGTACCTCCAGGTCCCAGCTGTGTCAAAAATGTTCCAAATGTCAAATGTCCATTTGGGAAACTTTGTCAATTTGTCCCCCAAATGGGCCCTGGGTCAAAAAATGTTCCCAAATGTCAATTGTCCATTTGGGAAACTTTTTTGGGAATGGTGGCCTGGTCCCATTGTGTCAAAAAAATGTTCCCAAATGTCAATTGTCCATTTGGGAAACTTTTTGACACTTGGGAATGGCCTGGTCCCAGCCGTGTCAAAAATGTTCCCAAATGTCAATTGTCCATTTGGGAAACTTTTTTTTGACACTTGGGAATGGTGGCCTGGTCCCAGCCGTGTCAAAAATGTTCCCAAATGTCAGTATTGTGCCCCTGGTACTCCACAGAAAGACCCAGGGACAGAGAGGGAGCACGTCTTGGCCCATTACTCAGTTTTCAGGCTCTCTTTAGGATTGAGCTCTTCATTCCTTACCCTAAACATCTACCAGGTCAAAGATGGTTAAAATTAAACTAAAATAAACCTCCACTGCACTCTAGGGACCTTCGGGGAACTCACCTAAGCTGCCGTAGACACCCCTGCCCGTGCTGAGGAGATTCCAACCTTCCCATATAAAAAACCTCCAGGGGCCCCCAGGGCTCTCGCCCTACCCTCCCGAGGCATCCCCTGCCTGGGCTGAGAAGATTCCCAGCTCCCCTAAAAATCGACCTCCAGGGACCTCCAGGGGCCCCCGTGGCCCTCGCCCTACCCGCCCGAGGCATCCCCTGCCTGGGCTGAGAAGATTCCCAGCTCCCCTAAAAATCGACCTCCAGGGACCTCCAGGGGCCCCCGTGGCCCTCGCCCTACCCGCCCGAGGCATCCCCTGCCTGGGCTGAGAAGATTCCCAGCTCCCCTAAAAATCGACCTCCAGGGACCTCCAGGGGCCCCCGTGGCCCTCGCCCTACCCGCCCGAGGCATCCCCTCACTGGGTAAAATTCATGGGAGACCCCTCTCCTGGAGCTCACTGATCTCATGTCGTGCAGGTCCCAGCCGTGTCAAAAATGTTCCCAAATGTCAATTGTCCAGAAACTTTTTGACACTTGGGAATTGGAAAGCCTGTTTCCAGATGGTTCCAAAATTGTCTAAAATAAACCTCCACTGTCAAAATGTTCCCAAATGTCAATTGTCCATTTTGGGGGCCTTTCCTTTTTGTCAAAAATGTTCCCAAATGTCAATGGCCTGGTCCCCCCGTGTCAAAAATGTTCCCAAATGTCAATTGTCCATTTGGGAAACTTTTTGACACTTGGGAATGGTGGCCTGGTCCCAGCCGTGTCAAAAATGTTCCCAAATGTCAATTGTCCATTTGGGAAACTTTTTGACACTTGGGAATGGTGGCCTGGTCCCAGCCGTGTCAAAAATGTTCCCAAATGTCAGTATTGTGCCCCTGGTACTCCACAGAAAGACCCAGGGACAGAGAGGGAGCACGTCTTGGCCCATTACTCAGTTTTCAGGCTCTCGAGGATTGAGCTCTTCATTCCTTACCCTAAACATCTACCAGGTCAAAGATGGTTAAAATTAAACTAAAATAAACCTCCACTGCACTCTAGGGACCTTCGGGAACTCACCTAAGCTGCCGAGAGACACCCCTGCCCGTGCTGAGGAGATTCCAACCTTCCCATATAAAAACCTCCAGGGGCCCCCAGGGCTCTCGCCCTACCCTCCCGAGGCATCCCCTGCCTGGGCTGAGAAGATTCCCAGCTCCCTAAAAATCGACCTCCAGGGACCTCCAGGGGCCCCGTGGGCCCTCGCCCTACCCGCCCGAGGCATCCCCTGCCTGGGCTGAGAAGATTCCCAGCTCCCCTAAAAATCGACCTCCAGGGACCTCCAGGGGCCCCCGTGGCCCTCGCCCTACCCGCCCGAGGCATCCCCTGCCTGGCTTGAGTGGATTCCTCACTCCCCTAAAAATCGACCTCCAGGGGCCTCCCCCCCCCTCCCCTCCTGATGGAAAGCATCCCCTAACTGGGTAAAATTCATGGGAGAAAAATTCTGGGAGACCCCTCTCCTGGAGCTCACTGATCTCCATTTGTCGTGCAGGTCCCAGTCCCTGTGTCAAAAATGTTCCCAAATGTCAATTGTCCATTTGGGAAACTTTTTTTTGACACTTGGGAATGGTGGCCTGGTCCCAGCCGTGTCAAAAATGTTCCCAAATGTCAATTGTCCATTTGGGAAACTTTTTGACAAATGGGAATGGTGGCCTTGTCCCAGCCGTGTCAAAAATGTTCCCAAATGTCAATTGTCCATTTGGGAAACTTTTTGACACTTGGGAATGGTGGCCTGGTCCCAGCCGTGTCAAAAATGTTCCCAAATGTCAATTGTCCATTTGGGAAACTTTTTTGACACTTGGGAATGGTGGCCTGGTCCCAGCCGTGTCAAAAATGTTCCCAAATGTCAGTATTGTGCCCCTGGTACTCCACAGAAAGACCCAGGGACAGAGAGGGGAGCACGTCTTGGCCCATTACTCAGTTTTCAGGCTCTCTTTAGGATTGAGCTCTTCATTCCTTACCCTAAACATCTACCAGGTCAAAGATGGTTAAAATTAAACTAAAAAAAAAACTCCACTGCACCACTGCACTCTAGGGACCTTCGGGAACTCACCTAAGCTGCCGAGACACCCCTGCCCGTGCTGAGGAGATTCCAACCTTCCCATATAAAAACCTCCAGGGGCCCCCAGGGCTCTCGCCCTACCCTCCCGAGGCATCCCCTGCCTGGGCTGAGAAGATTCCCAGCTCCTAAAAAAAAATCGACCTCCAGGGACCTCCAGGGGCCCCGTGGCCCTCGCCCTACCCGCCCGAGGCATCCCCTGCCTGGGCTGAGAAGATTCCCAGCTCCCCTAAAAATCGACCTCCAGGGACCTCCAGGGGCCCCGTGGCCCTCGCCCTACCCGCCCGAGGCATCCCCTGCCTGGGCTGAGAAGATTCCCAGCCCCTAAAAATCGACCTCCAGGGACCCCCAGGGGCCCTACCTGGGGAGACCCCTCTCCTGGAGCCACTGATCTCCCTGTGTCAAAAATGTTCCCCTGTCCTGGGCTGAAATCCCAGCTCCCAAAGACCCCCTCCTGGGCTCATCTCATGTACCCCAGGTCTCAAAAATGTTCCCAAATGTCAATTGTCCATTTGGGAAACTTTTGACAAATGCTTCCCTAAAAATGGCCTCCAGGGGCCCCAGCTGCCCTACCCTCAAAAATGTTCCCAAATGTCAAATGTCCATTTGGGAAACTTCCTGACACTGGGAATGGCCTGTCCCATGTGTCAAAAATGTTCCCAAATGTCAATTGTCCATTTGGGAAACTTTTTTTGACACTTGGGAATGGTGGCCTGGTCCCAGCCGTGTCAAAAATGTTCCCAAATGTCAATTGTCCATTTGGGAAACTTTTTTTTTGACAAATGGGAATGGTGGCCTGGTCCCAGCCGTGTCAAAAATGTTCCCAAATGTCAATTGTCCATTTGGGAAACTTTTTGACACTTGGGAATGGTGGCCTGGTCCCAGCCGTGTCAAAAATGTTCCCAAATGTCAATTGTCCATTTGGGAAACTTTTTTGACACTTGGGAATGGTGGCCTGGTCCCAGCCGTGTCAAAAATGTTCCCAAATGTCAGTATTGTGCCCCTGGTACTCCACAGAAAGACCCAGGGACAGAGAGGGAGCACGTCTTGGCCCATTACTCAGTTTTCAGGCTCTCTTTAGGATTGAGCTCTTCATTCCTTACCCTAAACATCTACCAGGTCAAAGATGGTTAAAATTAAACTAAAATAAACCTCCACTGCACTCTAGGGACCTTCGGGGAACTCACCTAGGCTGCCGTAGACACCCCCTGCCCGTGCTGAGGAGATTCCAACCTTCCCATATAAAAAACCTCCAGGGGCCCCCAGGGCTCTCGCCCTACCCTCCCGAGGCATCCCCTGCCTGGGCTGAGAAGATTCCCAGCTCCCCTAAAAATCGACCTCCAGGGACCTCCAGGGGCCCCGTGGCCCTCGCCCTACCCGCCCGAGGCATCCCCTGCCTGGGCTGAGAAGATTCCCAGCTCCCCTAAAAATCGACCTCCAGGGACCTCCAGGGGCCCCCGTGGCCCTCGCCCTACCCGCCCGAAGCATCCCCTAACTGGGTAAAATTCATGGGAGACCCCTGGGGCCCTCCTGGGCTGATCATGTCGCCCACAAAAGCATCCCCCAGCTGTCAAAAATGTTCCCAAATGTCAATTGTCCATTTGGGAAAGCTTTTTGACCAAATGGTGGCCTGGTCCCATGTCAAAAATGTTCCCAAATGTCAAATGTCCATTTGGGAAACTTTTTTTGACAATGGGAATGGTGGCCCCGTGTCAAAAATGTTCCCAAATGTCAATTGTCCATTTGGGAAACTTTTTTTGACAAATGGGAATGGTGGCCTGGTCCCAGCCGTGTCAAAAATGTTCCCAAATGTCAATTGTCCATTTGGGAAACTTTTTGACAAATGGGAATGGTGGCCTGGTCCCAGCCGTGTCAAAAATGTTCCCAAATGTCAATTGTCCATTTGGGAAACTTTTTGACACTTGGGAATGGTGGCCTGGTCCCAGCCGTGTCAAAAATGTTCCCAAATGTCAGTATTGTGCCCCTGGTACTCCACAGAAAGACCCAGGGACAGAGAGGGAGCACGTCTTGGCCCATTACTCAGTTTTCAGGCTCTCTTTAGGATTGAGCTCTTCATTCCTTACCCTAAACATCTACCAGGTCAAAGATGGTTAAAATTAAACTAAAATAAACCTCCACTGCACTCTAGGGACCTTCGGGGAACTCACCTAGGCTGCCGTAGACACCCCCTGCCCGTGCTGAGGAGATTCCAACCTTCCCATATAAAAAACCTCCAGGGGCCCCCAGGGCTCTCGCCCTACCCTCCCGAGGCATCCCCTGCCTGGGCTGAGAAGATTCCCAGCTCCCTAAAAATCGACCTCCAGGGACCTCCAGGGGCCCCGTGGCCCTCGCCCTACCCGCCCGAGGCATCCCCTGCCTGGGCTGAGAAGATTCCCAGCTCCCCTAAAAATCGACCTCCAGGGACCTCCAGGGGCCCCCGTGGCCCTCGCCCTACCCGCCCGAGGCATCCCCTGCCTGGGCTGAGAAGATTCCCAGCTCCCCTAAAAATCGACCTCCAGGGACCTCCAGGGGCCCCGTGGCCCTCGCCCTACCCGCCCGAGGCATCCCCTGCCTGTGCTGAGAAGATTCCCAGCTCCCTAAAAAAATCGACCTCCAGGGACCTCCAGGGGCCCCGTGGCCCTCGCCCTACCCCAGGAAGCATCCCCTAACTGGGAAAATTCCCAGCAAAAATCACTCCAGGGACCCCCTCCTGGAGCTCACTGATCTCATGCCCCCAGGTCCCAGCATCCCCTGTGTCAAAAATGTTCCCAAATGTCAATTGTCCATTTGGGAAACTTTTTGACACTTGGGAATGGTGGCCTAAACATCCCAGCCGTGTCAAAAATGTTCCCAAATGTCAAATGTCCATTTGGGAAACTTTTTGACAAATGGGAATGGTGGCCTTGTCCCAGCCGTGTCAAAAATGTTCCCAAATGTCAATTGTCCATTTGGGAAACTTTTTGACACTTGGGAATGGTGGCCTGGTCCCAGCCGTGTCAAAAATGTTCCCAAATGTCAAATGTCCATTTGGGAAACTTTTTGACAAATGGGAATGGTGGCCTTGTCCCAGCCGTGTCAAAAATGTTCCCATGTCAATGTCAATTGTCCATTTGGGAAACTTTTTGACACTTGGGAATGGTGGCCTGTCCCAGCCGTGTCAAAAATGTTCCCAAATGTCAATTGTCCATTTGGGAAACTTTTTGACACTTGGGAATGGTGGCCTGGTCCCAGCCGTGTCAAAAATGTTCCCAAATGTCAATTGTCCATTTGGGAAACTTTTTGACACTTGGGAATGGTGGCCTGGTCCCAGCCGTGTCAAAAATGTTCCCAAATGTCAGTATTGTGCCCCTGGTACTCCACAGAAAGACCCAGGGACAGAAAGGGAGCACGTCTTGGCCCATTACTCAGTTTTCAGGCTCTCTTTAGGATTGAGCTCTTCATTCCTTACCCTAAACATCTACCAGGTCAAAGATGGTTAAAATTAAACTAAAATAAACCTCCACTGCACTCTAGGGACCTTCGGGGAACTCACCTAAGCTGCCGTGAGACACCCCTGCCCGTGCTGAGGAGATTCCAACCTTCCCATATAAAAAACCTCCAGGGGCCCCCAGGGGCTCGCCCTACCGAGGCATCCCCTGCCTGGGCTGAGAAGATTCCCAGCTCCCTAAAAATCGACCTCCAGGGACCTCCAGGGGCCCCGTGGCCCCTCGCCCTACCCGCCCGAGGCATCCCCTGCCTGGGCTGAGAAGATTCCCAGCTCCCCTAAAAATCGACCTCCAGGGACCTCCAGGGGCCCCGTGGCCCTCGCCCTACCCGCCCGAGGCATCCCCTGCCTGGGCTGGAGAAGATTCCCAGCTCCCCTAAAAATCGACCTCCAGGGACCTCCAGGGGCCCCGTGGCCCCTCGCCCCCCCCCAAAGGCATCCCCTAACTGGGTAAAATTCATGGGAGACCCCTCTCCTGGAGCTCACTGATCTCATGTCCTGCAGGTCCCAGCCTGTCAAAAATGTTCCCAAATGTCAATTGTCCATTTGGGAAACCCTTTTGACCTCATGAATGGTGGCCAGGTCCCAGCTGTGTCAAAAATGTTCCCAAATGTCAATTGTCCCATTTGGGAACTCGCCCTACCCTCCCGAGGCATCCCCTGCCTGGGCTGAGAAGATTCCCATCACTTGGGAATGGTGGCCTGGTCCAAAGCATTCCATGTGTCAAAAATGTTCCCAAATGTCAATTGTCCATTTGGGAAACTTTTGACAAAAAAATGTCCCCTGTCCCAAATGTCCCGTTCAAAAATGTTCCCAAATGTCAATTGTCCATTTGAATTTTTTTTTGGGAATGGTGGCCTTGTCCCAGTGTGTCAAAAATGTTCCCAAATGTCAATTGTCCATTTGGGAAACTTTTTGACACTTGGGAAAATTGGTGTCCAGCCGTGTCAAAAATGTTCCCAAATGTCAATTGTCCATTTGGGAAACAATTGTCCATTTGACACTTGGGAATGGTGGCCTGGTCCCAGCCGTGTCAAAAATGTTCCCAAATGTCAATTGTCCATTTGGGAAACTTTTTGACACTTGGGAATGGTGGCCTGGTCCCAGCCGTGTCAAAAATGTTCCCAAATGTCAGTATTGTGCCCCTGGTACTCCACAGAAAGACCCAGGGACAGAGAGGGAGCACGTCTTGGCCCATTACTACTAGTTTTCAGGCTCTCTTTAGGATTGAGCTCTTCATTCCTTACCCTAAACATCTACCAGGTCAAAGATGGTTAAAATTAAACTAAAATAAACCTCCACTGCACTCTAGGGACCTTCGGGAACTCACCTAGGCTGCCGTGAGACACCCCTGCCCGTGCTGAGGAGATTCCAACCTTCCCATATAAAAACCTCCAGGGGCCCCCAGGGCTCTCGCCCTACCCTCCCGAGGCATCCCCTGCCTGGGCTGAGAAGATTCCCAGCTCCCCTAAAAATCGACCTCCAGGGACCTCCAGGGGCCCCGTGGCCCCTCGCCCTACCCGCCCGAGGCATCCCCTGCCTGGGCTGAGAAGATTCCCAGCTCCCTAAAAATCGACCTCCAGGGACCTCCAGGGCCCCCGGGCCCTCGCCCTACCCGCCCGAGGCATCCCCTGCCTGGCCCCCTCCCCCCCCCCATCCATAAAGCATCCCCTAACTGGGTAAAATTCATGGGAGACCCCTCTCCTGGAGCTCACTGATCTCATGTCGTGCCAGGTCCCAGCTGTGTCAAAAATGTTCCCAAATGTCAATTGTCCATTTGGGAAACTTTTTTGACACTTGGGAATGGTGGCCCAGGTCCCAGCTGTGTCAAAAATGTTCCCAAATGTCAATTGTCCATTTGGGAAACTTTTGACACTTGGGAATGGTGGCCTGGTCCCAGCATCCGTGTCAAAAATGTTCCCAAATGTCAAATGTCCATTTGGGAAACTTTTTGACAAATGGGAATGGCCTTGTCCCCCGTGTCAAAAATGTTCCCAAATGTCAAATGTCCATTTGGGAATATTTTTGACAAATGGGAATGGTGGCCTGGTCCCAGCCGTGTCAAAAATGTTCCCAAATGTCAAATGTCCATTTGGGAAACTTTTTGACAAATGGGAATGGTGGCCTTGTCCCAGCCGTGTCAAAAATGTTCCCAAATGTCAATTGTCCATTTGGGAAACTTTTTGACACTTGGGAATGGTGGCCTGGTCCCAGCCGTGTCAAAAATGTTCCCAAATGTCAATTGTCCATTTGGGAAACTTTTTGACACTTGGGAATGGTGGCCTGGTCCCAGCCGTGTCAAAAATGTTCCCAAATGTCAGTATTGTGCCCCTGGTACTCCACAGAAAGACCCAGGGACAGAGAGGGAGCACGTCTTGGCCCATTACTCAGTTTTCAGGCTCTCTTTAGGATTGAGCTCTTCATTCCTTACCCTAAACATCTACCAGGTCAAAGATGGTTAAAATTAAACTAAAATAAACCTCCACTGCACTCTAGGGACCTTCGGGAACTCACCTAAGCTGCCGTGAGACACCCCTGCCCGTGCTGAGGAGATTCCAACCTTCCCATATAAAAAACCTCCAGGGGCCCCCAGGGCTCTCGCCCTACCCTCCCGAGGCATCCCCTGCCTGGGCTGAGAAGATTCCCAGCTCCCCTAAAAATCGACCTCCAGGGACCTCCAGGGGCCCCCGTGGCCCTCGCCCTACCCGCCCGAGGCATCCCCTGCCTGGGCTGAGAAGATTCCCAGCTCCCCTAAAAATCCTCCAGGGACCTCCAGGGGCCCCGTGGCCCCCCTCGCCCTACCCGCCCGAGGCATCCCCTGCCTGGGCTGTGGATTCCCAGCTCCCCTAAAAATCGACCTCAGGGACCTCCAGGGGCCCCGGGGCCCCTGGGCCCTACCCGCCCTGAGGCATCCCCTAACTGGGTAAAATTCATGGGAGACCCCTCTCCTGGAGCTCACTGATCTCATGTCCAGGGGCAGGTCCCAGCTGTGTCAAAAATGTTCCCAAATGTCAATTGTCCATTTGGGAAACTTTTGACACTTGGGAATGGTGGCCTGGTCCCAGCTGTGTCAAAAATGTTCCAAAATGTCAATTGTCCATTTGGGAAACTTTTTTGACAAATGGGAATGGTGGCCTGTCCCAGCTGTGTCAAAAATGTTCCCAAATGTCAATTGTCCATTTGGGAAACTTTTTGACAAATGGAAATGGTGGCCTTGTCCCAGCCGTGTCAAAAATGTTCCCAAATGTCAATTGTCCATTTGGGAAACTTTTTTTTTGATGGGAATGGTGGCCTTGTCCCAGCCGTGTCAAAAATGTTCCCAAATGTCAATTGTCCATTTGGGAAACCAGGTTTTTTTTGACACTTGGGAATGGTGGCCTGGTCCCAGCCGTGTCAAAAATGTTCCCAAATGTCAATTGTCCATTTGGGAAACTTTTTTGACACTTGGGAATGGTGGCCTGGTCCCAGCCGTGTCAAAAATGTTCCCAAATGTCAGTATTGTGCCCCTGGTACTCCACAGAAAGACCCAGGGACAGAAAGGGAGCACGTCTTGGCCCATTACTCAGTTTTCAGGCTCTCTTTAGGATTGAGCTCTTCATTCCTTACCCTAAACATCTACCAGGTCAAAGATGGTTAAAATTAAACTAAAATAAACCTCCACTGCACTCTAGGGACCTTCGGGGAACTCACCTAGGCTGCCGTAGACACCCCCTGCCCGTGCTGAGGAGATTCCAACCTTCCCATATAAAAAACCTCCAGGGGCCCCCAGGGCTCTCGCCCTACCCTCCCGAGGCATCCCCTGCCTGGGGTGAGAAGATTCCCAGCTCCCCTAAAAAATCGACCTCCAGGGACCTCCAGGGGCCCCGTGGCCCTCGCCCTACCCGCCCGAGGCATCCCCTGCCTGGGCTGAGAAGATTCCCAGCTCCCCTAAAAATCGACCTCCAGGGACCTCCAGGGGCCCCCGTGGCCCTCGCCCTACCCGCCCGAGGCATCCCCTGCCTGGGCTGAGAAGATTCCCAGCTCCCCTAAAAATCGACCTCCAGGGACCTCCAGGGGCCCCCGTGGCCCTCGCCCTACCCGCCCGAAGCATCCCCTAACTGGGTAAAATTCATGGGAGACCCCTCTCCTGGAGCTCACTGATCTCATGTCGTGCAGGTCCCAGCTGTGTCAAAAATGTTCCCAAATGTCAATTGTCCATTTGGGAAACTTTTTGACACTTGGGAATGGTGGCCTGGTCCCAGCATGTGTCAAAAAAAAATGTTCCCAAATGTTCCCAAATGTCAATTGTCCATTTGGGAAACTTTTTGACATGGGAATTCAAAAAAATGTTCCCAAATGTCAATTGTCCATTTGGGAAACTTTTTTTTGAACTTGGGAATGGTGGCCTGTCCCAGCCGTGTCAAAAATGTTCCCAAATGTCAATTGTCCATTTGGGAAACTTTTTTTGACAAATGGGAATGGTGGCCTTGTCCCAGCCGTGTCAAAAATGTTCCCAAATGTCAATTGTCCATTTGGGAAACTTTTTTTGACACTTGGGAATGGTGGCCTGGTCCCCCGTGTCAAAAATGTTCCCAAATGTCAATTGTCCATTTGGGAACTTTTTTTTTGACACTTGGGAATGGTGGCCTGGTCCCAGCCGTGTCAAAAATGTTCCCAAATGTCAGTATTGTGCCCCTGGTACTCCACAGAAAGACCCAGGGACAGAGAGGGAGCACGTCTTGGCCCATTACTCAGTTTTCAGGCTCTCTTTAGGATTGAGCTCTTCATTCCTTACCCTAAACATCTACCAGGTCAAAGATGGTTAAAATTCTAAAATAAACCTCCACTGCACTCTAGGGACCTTGGGGAACTCACCTAAGGCTGCCGTGAGAGACACCCCTGCCCGTGCTGAGGAGATTCCAACCTTCCCATATAAAAACCTCCAGGGGCCCCCAGGGCTCTCGCCCTACCCTCCCGAGGCATCCCCTGCCTGGGCTGAGAAGATTCCCAGCTCCCCTAAAAATCGACCTCCAGGGACCTCCAGGGGCCCCGTGGCCCTCGCCCTACCCGCCCGAGGCATCCCCTGCCTGGGCTGAGAAGATTCCCAGCTCCCCTAAAAATCGACCTCCAGGGACCTCCAGGGGCCCCGTGGCCCTCGCCCTACCCGCCCGAGGCATCCCCCCCTGCCTGGGCTGAGAAGATTCCCAGCTCCCCTAAAAATCGACCTCCAGGGACCTCCAGGGGGGCCCCCCCCCAAAGCTGGGTAAAATTGTTCCCATGGTCTTCCCAAATGTCAATTGTCCTCACTGATCTCTCCTGGTCCCAGCTCAAAAATGTTCCCAAATGTCAAATGTCCATTTGGGAAACTTTTTTTGACAAATGGGAATGGTGGCCTGTCCCAGCTGTGTCAAAAATGTTCCCAAATGTCAAATGTCAATTGTCCATTTGGGAAACTTTTTTTGACACTTGGGAATGGTGGCCTGGTCCCAGCCGTGTCAAAAATGTTCCCAAATGTCAATTGTCCATTTGGGAAACTTTTTTTGACATGGGAATGGTGGCCTGGTCCCAGCCGTGTCAAAAATGTTCCCAAATGTCAATTGTCCATTTGGGAAACTTTTGACAAATGGGAATGGTGGCCTTGTCCCAGCCGTGTCAAAAATGTTCCCAAATGTCAATTGTCCATTTGGGAAACTTTTTTTGACACTTGGGAATGGTGGCCTGGTCCCAGCCGTGTCAAAAATGTTCCCAAATGTCAATTGTCCATTTGGGAAACTTTTTTGACACTTGGGAATGGTGGCCTGGTCCCAGCCGTGTCAAAAATGTTCCCAAATGTCAGTATTGTGCCCCTGGTACTCCACAGAAAGACCCAGGGACAGAAAGGGAGCACGTCTTGGCCCATTACTCAGTTTTCAGGCTCTCTTTAGGATTGAGCTCTTCATTCCTTACCCTAAACATCTACCAGGTCAAAGATGGTTAAAATTAAACTAAAATAAACCTCCACTGCACTCTAGGGACCGGGAACTCACCTAGGCTGCCGAGACACCCCCTGCCCGTGCTGAGGAGATTCCAACCTTCCCATATAAAAACCTCCAGGGGCCCCCAGGGCTCTCGCCCTACCCTCCCGAGGCATCCCCTGCCTGGGCTGAGAAGATTCCCAGCTCCCCTAAAAATCGACCTCCAGGGACCTCCAGGGGCCCCGTGGCCCCTCGCCCTACCCGCCCGAGGCATCCCCTGCCTGGGCTGAGAAGATTCCCAGCTCCCAAAAATCGACCTCCAGGGACCTCCAGGGGCCCCGTGGCCCTCGCCCTACCCGCCCGAGGCATCCCCTGCCTGGGCTGAAAATTCTCCCCTAAAAATCGACCAGGGGCCCCGTGGGCCCCCCAGCCCTCCCCCTGTGAAGCATCCCCTAACTGGGTAAAATTCATGGGAGACCCCTCTCCTGGAGCTCACTGATCTCCCTGCAGGTCCCAGCTGTGTCAAAAATGTTCCCAAATGTCAATTGTCCATTTGGGAAACTTTGTGTCAAAAATGTTCCCAAATGTCAAAAAATGTCAATTGTCCATTTGGGAAACTTTTTTGACATGGGAATGGTGGCCTGGTCCCAGCTGTGTCAAAAATGTTCCCAAATGTCAATTGTCCATTTGGGAAATTTTTTTTGACACTTGGGAATGGTGGCCTGGTCCCAGCCGTGTCAAAAATGTTCCCAAATGTCAATTGTCCATTTGGGAAACTTTTTTGACACTTGGGAATGGTGGCCTGGTCCCAGCCGTGTCAAAAATGTTCCCAAATGTCAATTGTCCATTTGGGAAACTTTTTGACACTTGGGAATGTCCATTTGGGAAACTTTTTGACACTTGGGAATGGTGGCCTGGTCCCAGCCGTGTCAAAAATGTTCCCAAATGTCAATTGTCCATTTGGGAAACTTTTTGACACTTGGGAATGGTGGCCTGGTCCCAGCCGTGTCAAAAATGTTCCCAAATGTCAGTATTGTGCCCCTGGTACTCCACAGAAAGACCCAGGGACAGAAAGGGAGCACGTCTTGGCCCATTACTCAGTTTTCAGGCTCTCTTTAGGATTGAGCTCTTCATTCCTTACCCTAAACATCTACCAGGTCAAAGATGGTTAAAATTAAACTAAAATAAACCTCCACTGCACTCTAGGGACCTTCGGGGAACTCACCTAGGCTGCCGTAGACACCCCCTGCCCGTGCTGAGGAGATTCCAACCTTCCCATATAAAAAACCTCCAGGGGCCCCCAGGGCTCTCGCCCTACCCTCCCGAGGCATCCCCTGCCTGGGCTGAGAAGATTCCCAGCTCCCCTAAAAATCGACCTCCAGGGACCTCCAGGGACCTCCAGGGGCCCCCGTGGCCCTCGCCCTACCCGCCCGAGGCATCCCCTGCCTGGGCTGAGAAGATTCCCAGCTCCCCTAAAAATCGACCTCCAGGGACCTCCAGGGGCCCCCTGGGCCCTCGCCCTACCCGCCCGAGGCATCCCCTGCCTGGGCTGAGTGGATTCCTCACTCCCCTAAAAATCGACCTCCAGGGGCCCCAGGGGCCCCCCCTCCCCGAGCATCCCCTAACTGGGTAAAATTCATGGAGACCCCTCTCCTGGAGCTCACTGATCTCTCCAGGAGCTCAAAAATGTTCCCAAATGTCAATGTCCATTTGGGAAACTTTTTGACACTTGGGTCCCAGCTGTGTCAAAAATGTTCCCAAATGTCAATTGTCCATTTGGGAAACTTTTTGACACTTGGGAATGGTGGCCTGGTCCCAGCCGTGTCAAAAATGTTCCCAAATGTCAATTGTCCATTTGGGAAACTTTTTGACACTTGGGAATGGTGGCCTGGTCCCAGCCGTGTCAATTCCCAAATGTCAATTGTCCATTTGGGAAACTTTTTTGACACTTGGGAATGGTGGCCTGGTCCCAGCCGTGTCAAAAATGTTCCCAAATGTCAAATGTCCATTTGGGAAACTTTTTGACAAATGGGAATGGTGGCCTTGTCCCAGCCGTGTCAAAAATGTTCCCAAATGTCAATTGTCCATTTGGGAAACTGTTTGACACTTGGGAATGGTGGCCTGGTCCCAGCCGTGTCAAAAATGTTCCCAAATGTCAATTGTCCATTTGGGAAACTTTTTTTGACACTTGGGAATGGTGGCCTGGTCCCAGCCGTGTCAAAAATGTTCCCAAATGTCAGTATTGTGCCCCTGGTACTCCACAGAAAGACCCAGGGACAGAGAGGGAGCACGTCTTGGCCCATTACTCAGTTTTCAGGCTCTCTTTAGGATTGAGCTCTTCATTCCTTACCCTAAACATCTACCAGGTCAAAGATGGTTAAAATTAAACTAAAATAAACCTCCACTGCACTCTAGGGACCTTCGGGAACTCACCTAGGCTGCCGAGACACCCCTGCCCGTGCTGAGGAGATTCCAACCTTCCCATATAAAAAAAAACCTCCAGGGGCCCCCCTGGGCTCTCGACCCCTACCCTCCCGAGGCATCCCCTGCCTGGGCTGAGAAGATTCCCAGCTCCCCTAAAAATCGACCTCCAGGGACCTCCAGGGGCCCCGTGGCCCTCGCCCTACCCGCCCGAGGCATCCCCTGCCTGGGCTGAGGATTCCCAGCTCCCCTAAAAATCGACCTCCAGGGACCTCCAGGGCCCCGTGGCCCTCGCCCTACCCGCCCGAGGCATCCCCTGCCTGGGCTGGAGTGGACCCCTCCTCACTCCCCTAAAAATCGACCTCCAGGGACCTCCAGGGCCCCCCTGGCCCTCCCCCCCCCCCAAGCATCCCCCTAACTGGGTAAAATTCATGGGAGACCCCTCTCCTGGAGCTCACTGATCTCATGTTGTGCAGGTCCCAGCTGTGTCAAAAATGTTCCCAAATGTCAATTGTCCATTTGGGAAACTTTTTGACACTTGGGAATGGTGGCCTGGTCCCAGCCGTGTCAAAAATGTTCCCAAATGTCAAATGTCCATTTGGGAAACTTTTTGACAAATGGGAATGGTGGCCTTGTCCCAGCCGTGTCAAAAATGTTCCCAAATGTCAATTGTCCATTTGGGAAACTTTTTGACACTTGGGAATGGTGGTGGCCTGGTCCCAGCCGTGTCAAAAATGTTCCCAAATGTCAATTGTCCATTTGGGAAACTTTTTTGACACTTGGGAATGGTGGCCTGGTCCCAGCCGTGTCAAAAATGTTCCCAAATGTCAGTATTGTGAAACTTTTTGACACCCCTGGTACTCAAAAACAGAAAGACCCAGGGACAGACCCAGGAGGACAGAGCACGTCTTGGCCCATTACTCAGTTTTCAGGCTCTCTTTAGGATTGAGCTCTTCATTCCTTACCCTAAACATCTACCAGGTCAAAGATGGTTAAAATTAAACTAAAATAAACCTCCACTGCACTCTAGGGACCTTCGGGGAACTCACCTAGGCTGCCGAGACCCCCCTGCCCGTGCTGAGGAGATTCCAACCTTCCCATAAAAAAAAAAACCTCCAGGGGCCCCCAGGGCTGCCTCGCCCTACCCTCCCGAGGCATCCCCTGCCTGGGCTGAGAAGATTCCCAGCTCCCCTAAAAATCGACCTCCAGGGACCTCCAGGGGCCCCCGTGGCCCTCGCCCTACCCGCCCGAGGCATCCCCTGCCTGGGCTGAGAAGATTCCCAGCTCCCCTAAAAATCGACCTCCAGGGACCTCCAGGGGCCCCCGTGGCCCTCGCCCTACCCGCCCGAGGCATCCCCTGCCTGGGTAAAATTCATGGGGACCCCTCCTGGAGCCCTAAAACTGACCTCCAGGGACCCCAGGGGGGCCCCCCAGGGCCCCCCAAAAATGTTCCCAAATGCATCCCCTAACTGGGTAAAATTCATGGGAGACCCCTCTCCTGGAGCTCACTGATCTCATGTCGTGCAGGTCCCAGCTGTGTCAAAAATGTTCCCAAATGTCAATTGTCCATTTGGGAAACTTTTGACACTTGGGAATGGTGGCCCTGGTCCCAGCCGTAAATGTTCCCAAATGTTCCCAAATGTCAATTGTCCATTTGGGAAACAAATTTTTGACACTTGGGAAATGGTGGCCTGGTCCCAGCCGTGTCAAAAATGTTCCCAAATGTCAATTGTCCATTTGGGAAACTTTTTGACACTTGGGAATGGTGGCCTGGTCCCAGCCGTGTCAAAAATGTTCCCAAATGTCAATTGTCCATTTGGGAAACTTTTTTGACAATGGGAATGGTGGCCTTGTCCCAGCCGTGTCAAAAATGTTCCCAAATGTCAATTGTCCATTTGGGAAACTTTTTGACACTTGGGAATGGTGGCCTGGTCCCAGCCGTGTCAAAAATGTTCCCAAATGTCAATTGTCCATTTGGGAAACTTTTTTTTTGACACTTGGAAATGGTGGCCTGGTCCCAGCCGTGTCAAAAATGTTCCCAAATGTCAGTATTGTGCCCCTGGTACTCCACAGAAAGACCCAGGGACAGAAAGGGAGCACGTCTTGGCCCATTACTCAGTTTTCAGGCTCTCTTTAGGATTGAGCTCTTCATTCCTTACCCTAAACATCTACCAGGTCAAAGATGGTTAAAATTAAACTAAAATAAACCTCCACTGCACTCTAGGGACCTTCGGGAACTCACCTAGGCTGCCGTGAGACACCCCTGCCCGTGCTGAGGAGATTCCAACCTTCCCATATAAAAAACCTCCAGGGGCCCCCAGGGCTCTCGCCCTACCCTCCCGAGGCATCCCCTGCCTGGGCTGAGAAGATTCCCAGCTCCCCTAAAAATCGACCTCCAGGGACCTCCAGGGGCCCCCGTGGCCCCTCGCCCTACCCGCCCGAGGCATCCCCTGCCTGGGCTGAGAAGATTCCCAGCTCCCCTAAAAATCGACCTCCAGGGACCTCCAGGGGCCCCGTGGCCCCTCGCCCTACCCGCCCGAGGCATCCCCTGCCTGGCTTCCCAGGGATTCCTCACTCCCCTAAAAATCGACCTCCAGGGCCCCCAGGGGCCCCGCCCCCCCCCCCCGAAGCATCCCCTAACTGGGTAAAATTCATGGGAGACCCCTCTCCTGGAGCTCACTGATCTCATGTCGTGCAGGTCCCAGCTGTGTCAAAAATGTTCCCAAATGTCAATTGTCCATTTGGGAAACTTTTTTTGACACTTGGGAAATGGCCTGGTCCCAGCCGTGTCAAAAATGTTCCCAAATGTCAATTGTCCATTTGGGAAACTTTTTTGACAAATGGGAATGAATGGTGGCCTTGTCCCAGCCGTGTCAAAAATGTTCCCAAATGTCAATTGTCCATTTGGGAAACTTTTTTGACACTTGGGAATGGTGGCCTGGTCCCAGCCGTGTCAAAAATGTTCCCAAATGTCAATTGTCCATTTGGGAAACTTTTTGACACTTGGGAATGGTGGCCTGTTCAAATGTCAATTGTCCATTTGTCAAAAATGTTCCCAAATGTCAATTGTCCATTTGGGAAACTTTTTTTGACACTTGGGAATGGTGCCTGGTCCCAGCCGTGTCAAAAATGTTCCCAAATGTCAATTGTCCATTTGGGAAACTTTTTGACACTTGGGAATGGTGGCCTGGTCCCAGCCGTGTCAAAAATGTTCCCAAATGTCAGTATTGTGCCCCTGGTACTCCACAGAAAGACCCAGGGACAGAGAGGGAGCACGTCTTGGCCCATTACTCAGTTTTCAGGCTCTCTTTAGGATTGAGCTCTTCATTCCTTACCCTAAACATCTACCAGGTCAAAGATGGTTAAAATTAAACTAAAATAAACCTCCACTGCACTCTAGGGACCTTCGGGAACTCACCTAAGCTGCGTGAGACACCCCTGCCCGTGCTGAGGAGATTCCAACCTTCCCATATAAAAAACCTCCAGGGGCCCCCAGGGCTCTCGCCCTACCCTCCCGAGGCATCCCCTGCCTGGGCTGAGAAGATTCCCAGCTCCCCTAAAAATCGACCTCCAGGGACCTCCAGGGACCTCCAGGGGCCCCCGTGGCCCTCGCCCTACCCGCCCGAGGCATCCCCTGCCTGGGCTGAGAAGATTCCCAGCTCCCCTAAAAATCGACCTCCAGGGACCTCCAGGGGCCCCCGTGGCCCTCGCCCTACCCGCCCGAGGCATCCCCTGCCTGGCTTGAGTGGATTCCTCACTCCCCTAAAAAAAAAGGGACCTCCAGGGGCCCCGGGGCCCCCGCCCCCCGCCCTGAAAAGCATCCCCTCACTGGGTAAAATTCATGGGAGACCCCTCTCCTGGAGCTCACTGATCTCATGTCGTGCAGGTCCCAGCTGTGTCAAAAATGTTCCCAAATGTCAATTGTCCATTTGGGAAACTTTTTGACACTTGGGAATGGTGGCCTGGTCCCAGCCGTGTCAAAAATGTTCCCAAATGTCAATTGTCCATTTGGGAAACTTTTTGACAAATGGGAATGGTGGCCTTGTCCCAGCCGTGTCAAAAATGTTCCCAAATGTCAATTGTCCATTTGCTTTTTTGACACTTGGGAATGGTGGCCTGGTCCCAGCCGTGTCAAAAATGTTCCCAAATGTCAATTGTCCATTTGGGAAACTTTTTGACACTTGGGAATGGTGGCCTGGTCCCAGCCGTGTCAAAAATGTTCCCAAAAAATGTTCCCCAAATGTCAATTGTCCATTTGGGAAAATTTTTTGACACTTGGGAATGGTGGCCTGGTCCCAGCCGTGTCAAAAATGTTCCCAAATGTCAATTGTCCATTTGGGAAACTTTTTGACACTTGGGAATGGTGGCCTGGTCCCAGCCGTGTCAAAAATGTTCCCAAATGTCAGTATTGTGCCCCTGGTACTCCACAGAAAGACCCAGGGACAGAAGAGGGAGCACGTCTTGGCCCATTACTCAGTTTTCAGGCTCTCTTTAGGATTGAGCTCTTCATTCCTTACCCTAAACATCTACCAGGTCAAAGATGGTTAAAATTAAACTAAAATAAACCTCCACTGCACTCTAGGGACCTTCGGGGAACTCACCTAAGCTGCCGTAGACACCCGTGCCCGTGCTGAGGAGATTCAAACCTTCCCATATAAAAACCTCCAGGGGCCCCCAGGGCCCCCCGCCCTACCCTCCCGAGGCATCCCCTGCCTGGGCTGAGAAGATTCCCAGCTCCCCTAAAAATCGACCTCCAGGGACCTCCAGGGGCCCCCGTGGCCCTCGCCCTACCCGCCCGAGGCATCCCCTGCCTGGGCTGAGAAGATTCCCAGCTCCCCTAAAAATCGACCTCCAGGGACCTCCAGGGGCCCCCGTGGCCCTCGCCCTACCCGCCCGAGGCATCCCCTGCCTGGCTTGAGTGGATTCCTCACTCCCCTAAAAATCCAGGACCCCAGGGACCCCTGGGGCCCCTGCCCCATCCCCCGCCCCCCAGCTGAAGCATCCCCTAACTGGGTAAAATTCATGGGAGACCCCTCTCCTGGAGCTCACTGATCTCATGTGCAGGTCCCAGCTGTGTCAAAAATGTTCCCAAATGTCAATTGTCCATTTTGAAATTTTAAAAGCCGTGTCAAAAATGTTCCCAAATGTCAATTGTCCATTTGGGAAACTTTTCACTTGGGAATGGTGGCCTGTTCAAAAATGTTCCCAAATGTCAATTGTCCATTTGGGAAACTTTTTTGACACTTGGGAATGGTGGCCTGGTCCCAGCCGTGTCAAAAATGTTCCCAAATGTCAATTGTCCATTTGGGAAACTTTTTGACACTTGGGAATGGTGGCCTGGTCCCAGCCGTGTCAAAAATGTTCCCAAATGTCAATTGTCCATTTGGGAAACTTTTTTTGACACTTGGGAATGGTGGCCTGGTCCCAGCCGTGTCAAAAATGTTCCCAAATGTCAATTGTCCATTTGGGAAACTTTTGACACTTGGGAATGGTGGCCTGGTCCCAGCCGTGTCAAAAATGTTCCCAAATGTCAGTATTGTGCCCCTGGTACTCCACAGAAAGACCCAGGGACAGAGAGGGAGCACGTCTTGGCCCATTACTCAGTTTTCAGGCTCTCTTTAGGATTGAGCTCTTCATTCCTTACCCTAAACATCTACCAGGTCAAAGATGGTTAAAATTAAACTAAAATAAACCTCCACTGCACTCTAGGGACCTTCGGGAACTCACCTAGGCTGCCGTGAGACACCCCCTGCCCGTGCTGAGGAGATTCCAACCTTCCCATATAAAAACCTCCAGGGGCCCCCAGGGCTCTCGCCCTACCCTCCCGAGGCATCCCCTGCCTGGGCTGAGAAGATTCCCAGCTCCCCTAAAAATCGACCTCCAGGGACCTCCAGGGGCCCCGTGGCCCCCCGCCCTACCCGCCCGAGGCATCCCCTGCCTGGGCTGAGAAGATTCCCAGCTCCCCTAAAAATCGACCTCCCTGGACCCCAGGGACCCCAGGGCCCCCAGGCCCAAAAAGTGCCCCATGGCCCCCCGCCCGAGGCATCCCCTGCCTGGGAGTGGATTCCTCAGCTCCCCTAAAAATCGACCTCCAGGGACCTCCAGGGGCCCCCTGGCCCCTCGCCCTACCCGCCTGGGCATCCCCTAACTGGGTAAAATTCATGGAGACCCCTCTCCTGCTCACTGATCTCATGTCGTGCAGGTCCCAGCTGTGTCAAAAATGTTCCCAAATGTCAATTGTCCATTTGGGAAACTTTTTTTTGACACTTGGGAATTTGAGGCCTTTTCCCAGCAGTGTCAAAAATGTTCCCAAATGTCAATTGTCCATTTGGGAAACTTTTGACAAATGGGAATGGTGGCCTTGTCCCAGTCCCAGCCTGTGTCAAAAATGTTCCCAAATGTCAATTGTCCATTTGGGAAACTTTTTTTGACACTTGGGAAATGGTGGCCTGGTCCCAGCCGTGTCAAAAATGTTCCCAAATGTCAATTGTCCATTTGGGAAAGGTTTTTTTTGACACTTGGGAATGGTGGCCTGTCCCAGCCGTGTCAAAAATGTTCCCAAATGTCAATTGTCCATTTGGGAAACTTTTTTTGACACTTGGGAATGGTGGCCTGGTCCCAGCTGTGTCAAAAATGTTCCCAAATGTCAATTGTCCATTTGGGAAACTTTTTGACACTTGGGAAATGGTGTCCCAGCCGTGTCAAAAATGTTCCCAAATGTCAGTATTGTGCCACTGGTACTCCACAGAAAGACCCAGGGACAGAGAGGGAGCACGTCTTGGCCCATTACTCAGTTTTCAGGCTCTCTTTAGGATTGAGCTCTTCATTCCTTACCCTAAACATCTACCAGGTCAAAGATGGTTAAAATTAAACTAAAATAAACCTCCACTGCACTCTAGGGACCTTCGGGGAACTCACCTAAGCTGCCGTAGACACCCCCTGCCCGTGCTGAGGAGATTCCAACCTTCCCATATAAAAAACCTCCAGGGGCCCCCAGGGCTCTCGCCCTACCCTCCCGAGGCATCCCCTGCCTGGGCTGAGAAGATTCCCAGCTCCCCTAAAAATCGACCTCCAGGGACCTCCAGGGGCCCCCGTGGCCCTCGCCCTACCCGCCCGAGGCATCCCCTGCCTGGGCTGAGAAGATTCCCAGCTCCCCTAAAAATCGACCTCCAGGGACCTCCAGGGGCCCCCGTGGCCCTCGCCCTACCCGCCCGAGGCATCCCCTGCCTGGCTTGAGTGGATTCCCAGCTCCCCTAAAAATCGACCTCCAGGGACCTCCAGGGGCCCCCGTGGCCCTCGCCCTACCCGCCCGAAGCATCCCCTAACTGGGTAAAATTCATGGGAGACCCCTCTCCTGGAGCTCACTGATCTCATGTCGTGCAGGTCCCAGCTGTGTCAAAAATGTTCCCAAATGTCAATTGTCCATTTGGGAAACTTTGTCCACTTGGGAATGGTGGTTTTTTTCCCAGAGGTGTCAAAAATGTTCCCAAATGTCACTTGGTTAATTGTCCATTTGGGAAACTTTTGACAAACTTGAGGAATGGTTTTTTTCCCAGAGGTGTCAAAAATGTTCCCAAATGTCAATTGTCCATTTGGGAAACTTTTGACACTTGGGAATGGTGGCCTGGTCCCAGAGGTGTCAAAAATGTTCCCAAATGTCAATTGTCCATTTGGGGAAAGTTTGTCAAAAAATGTTCCCAAATGTCAATTTTCCATTTGGGAATGGTGGCTTTTTGGTCCGTGTCAAAAATGTTCCCAAATGTCAATTGTCCATTTGGGAAACTTTTTTTGACACTTGGGAATGGTGGCCTGGTCCCAGAGGTGTCAAAAATGTTCCCAAATGTCAATTGTCCATTTGGGAAACTGGTGACACTTGAATGGTGGCCTGGTCCCAGCCGTGTCAAAAATGTTCCCAAATGTCAGTATTGTGCCCCTGGTACTCCACAGAAAGACCCAGGGACAGAGAGAGGGAGCACGTCTTGGCCCATTACTCAGTTTTCAGGCTCTCTTTAGGATTGAGCTCTTCATTCCTTACCCTAAACATCTACCAGGTCAAAGATGGTTAAAATTAAACTAAAATAAACCTCCACTGCACTCTAGGGACCTTCGGGGAACTCACCTAAGCTGCCGTAGACACCCCCTGCCCGTGCTGAGGAGATTCCAACCTTCCCATATAAAAAACCTCCAGGGGCCCCCAGGGTCTCCCAACCCTCCCGAGGCATCCCCTGCCTGGGCTGAGAAGATTCCCAGCTCCCTAAAAATCGACCTCCAGGGGGACCTCCAGGGCCCCCGTGGCCCCTCATCCCCTACCCGCCCGAGGCATCCCCTGCCTGGGCTGAGAAGATTCCCAGCTCCCCTAAAAATCGACCTCCAGGGACCTCCAGGGGCCCCGTGGCCCCTCGCCCTACCCGCCCGAGGCATCCCCTGCCTGGCTGTCAGTGGATTTCACTCCCAAAAAATCGACCTCCAGGGACCCCAGGGGCCCTGGTCCTCTGATTCCCTTTTTTTTCAGAGGTGTCAAAAAAGCATCCCCTAACTGGGTAAAATTCATGGGAGACCCCTCTCCTGGAGCTCACTGATCTCATTTTTTCTTGCAGGGTGTCAAAAAAGTGTCCCAAATCAACTTGTGTCAAAAATGTTCCCAAATGTCAATTGTCCATTTTTTCTTCCCAAGGTGTCAAAAAGTTTCCCAAATTGACACTTGGTTAAAAATTAACTCTGGTCCCCATTTGGTTTGACTTACACTGAGTAGATTTTCTGAGGTGTCAAAAAAAGTCAAATGTGTCATTTGTTCCCAAATGTCAATTCTCATCTGAGGAGTAGTTTTTTCTTCAGAGGTGTCAAAAAGTGTCCCAAATGGAACTTGGTAAAAATAACACTCTGGTCTGATTCTGGGTAGTTTTTCTTCCAGAGGTGTCAAAAAGTTTCCCAAATGTCACTTGTTAGTAACAATGTGTGAATGACGGGTTCCATTTGGTCAAATGAGTTGGTGGTTTTGGTCCTGGTCCACTGTGTCAAAAGTGTTCCCAAATGTCAATTGGTAATTTGGGAAACTGGTCCTCTGATTGGTTTTTTTTTTCTTCAGAGGTGTCAAAAAGTTCCCAAATGGACACTTGGTTTGGGTAAAAGTACTGTAACTCTGGTCCACTTGGGAAAGGTAGATACTTTTTTCCCAGAGGTGTCAAAAGTGTTTCCCAAATTGACACTTGGTTATTGTAACCCTGGTACTCCACAGAAAGACCCATTAGTTTTTTCTCAGAGGTGTCAAAAGTCTTGGCCCATTACTCAGTTTTCAGGCTCTCTTTAGGATTGAGCTCTTCATTCCTTACCCTAAAGTTTTTTAAGTGTCAAATCTACCAGGTCAATGGTTAAAATTAAACTAAAATAAACCTCCACTGCACTCTAGGGACCTTCGGGAACTCACCTGAGCTTCGTAGTTTTTCCCCAGAGGTGTCAAGGAGATTCCCAACCTTCCCTTGGTTATAAAAAACCTCCTGGGCCCCCTGGGTTCAGTCTTTTTTTTTCCCAGACCCTCAAAAAGGCATCCCAAATGCCTTGGTTACAGTGAAATAACCAGCTCCCTAAAAATCTTTTTTCTCCAGGGACCTCAGGGTTTCCCAAATGGACTGCCTTGGTTACAAGTTTCGAAAGGGACCTTGGTTACAGTGTAACTCTGGCCCCTAGTTTTTTTTTCCAGAGGTGTCAAAAAGGTTTCCCCAAATGCTCACTTGGTTACTAATGTAACCTGGTCACTGAGTTCAGTAGTTTTTTTGGTCCAGAGGTGTCAAAAAGTTTTGCCCCAAATGGACATTGGTTAATGAAAAACTCTGGTCCTCTGATTCCCTTCTTTTTTTCTTCAGAGGTGTCAAAAAGTTTCCCAAATGGACACTTGGTTACAGTAGTAACTCTGGTCCACTAGTAAGGTAGATTTTCTTCAGAGGTGTCAAAAAGTGTCCCAAAATTGGACACTTGGTTATCAAATTAACTCTGGTACACTGAGTTTATTAGTTTTTTCCCAGAGGTGTCAAAAAAAGTGTTAAGTCAAAAATGTTTTTTCACTTGGTTCAAAAAGGTCCCAAATAAAAAGCCTGGTCAACTGAGTTGATTCCCTTCTTTTTTTCTTCAGAGGTGTCAAAAAGTTCCCAAATGGACAGTTGGTTAATAGAAATAACTCTGGTCCTAGATTAAGGTCTTTTTCTTCAGAGGTGTCAAAAAGTTTCCCAAATGGACACTTGGTTATCAAATTAACTCTGGTACACTGAGTTTATTAGTTTTTTCTCCTTTGTTTCAAAGGGTTTCCCAAATGATCACTTGGTTACTAATGTAAGCCTGGTCCACTGAGTTCAGTAGTTTTTTCTGCAGAGGTTTTTGTCCCAAATGGACATTGGTTAATGAAAAACTCTGGTCCTCTGATTCCCTTCTTTTTCTTCAGAGGTGTCAAAAAGTTTCCCAAATGGACACTTGGTTACAGTAGTAACCACAGGTACTGTGAATGGTAGATTTTCCTTTGTTCAAAAAGGGTTTCCCAAATTGATACTTGGTTACTGATGTAACTCTGGTCCACACTGAGTTTAGGTTTTTGCCCCAAAAATGCCCCAAACATTGGTTACTAAAAAGCCTGGTCAACTGAGTTCAGTAGTTTTTCTCAGAGGTGTCAAAAAGTGTCCCAAATGGAAGTTGGTAATGAAATAACTCTGGTCCTCTGATTCCCTTCTTTTTCTTCAGAGGTGTCAAAAAGTTTCCCAAATGGACACTTGGTTACAGTAGTAACTCTGGTCCACTTAGTAAGGTAGATTTTCTTCAGAGGTGTCAAAAAGTGTCCCAAATTGACACTTGGTTATCAAATTAACTCTGGTACACTGAGTTTATTAGTTTTTTCTCCAGAGGTTTCAAAAAGTGCCCCAAATGCTCACTTGGTTACTAAAGTAAGCCTGGTCAACTGAGTTCAGTAGTTTTTTCTGCAGAGGTGTCAAAAAGTGTCCCAAATGGAAGTTGGTAATGAAATAACTCTCTCCTCTGGTCCTCTGATTCCTTCTTTTTTTTTCAGAGGTGTCAAAAAGTTTCCCAAATGGACACTTGGTTACAGTAGTAACCACAGGTACTGTGAATGATCGGTTTCCTTTGTTTCAAAGGGTTTCCCAAATAGATACTTGGTTACTGATGTAACTCTGGTCCACTGAGTAAGGTAGTTTTTTGCCCCAAATGGACATTGGTTAATGAAAAAACTCTGGTCCTCTGATTCCCTTCTTTTTCTTCAGAGGTGTCAAAAGTTTCCCAAATGGACACTTGGTTACAGTAGTAACTCTGGTCCACTTAGTAAGGTAGATTTTCTTCAGAGGTGTCAAAAAGTGTCCCAAATTGACACTTGGTTATCAAATTAACTCTGGTACACTGAGTTTATTAGTTTTTTCTCCAGAGGTTTCAAAAAGTGCCCCAAATGCTCACTTGGTTACTAAAGTAAGCCTGGTCAACTGAGTTCAGTAGTTTTTTTTTTCTGCAGAGGTGTCAAAAAGTGTCCCAAATGGAAGTTGGTAATGAAATAACTCTGGTCCTCTGATTCCCTTTTTTTTCTTCAGAGGTGTCAAAAAGTTTCCCAAATGGACACTTGGTTACAGTAGTAACCACAGGTACTGTGAATGATCGGGTTCCTTTGTTTCAAAGGGTTTCCCAAATAGATACTTGGTTACTGATGTAACTCTGGTCCACTGAGTAAGGTAGTTTTTGCCCCAAATGGACATTGGTTAATGAAAAAACTCTGGTCCTCTGATTCCCTTTTTTTTCTTCAGAGGTGTCAAAAAGTTTCCCAAATGGACACTTGGTTACAGTAGTAACTCTGGTCCACTTAGTAAGGTAGATTTTCTTCAGAGGTGTCAAAAAGTATCCCAAATTGACACTTGGTTATCAAATTAACTCTGGTACACTGAGTTTATTAGTTTTTTCTCCAGAGGTGTCAAAAAAAAAGTGCCCCAAATGCTCACTTGGTTACTAAAGTAAGCCTGGTCAACTGAGTTCAGTAGTTTTCTGCAGAGGTGTCAAAAAGTGTCCCAAATGGAAGTTGGTAATGAAATAACTATGGTCCTCTGATTCCCTTCTTTTTTTCTTCAGAGGTGTCAAAAGTTTCCCAAATGGACACTTGGTTACAGTAGTAACCACAGGTACTGTGAATGAGCGGGTTCCTTTGTTTCAAAGGGTTTCCCAAATAGATACTTGGTTACTGATGTAACTCTGGTCCACTGAGTAAGGTAGTTTTTGCCCCAAATGGACATTGGTTAATGAAAAAACTCTGGTCCTCTGATTCCCTTCTTTTTTTTCTTCAGAGGTGTCAAAAAGTTTCCCAAATGGACACTTGGTTACAGTAGTAACTCTGGTCCACTTAGTAAGGTAGATTTTCTTCAGAGGTGTCAAAAAGTATCCCAAATTGACACTTGGTTATCAAATTAACTCTGGTACACTGAGTTTATTAGTTTTTTCTCCAGAGGTGTCAAAAAGTGCCCCAAATGCTCACTTGGTTACTAAAGTAAGCCTGGTCAACTGAGTTCAGTAGTTTTTTCTGCAGAGGTGTCAAAAAGTGTCCCAAATGGAAGTTGGTAATGAAATAACTCTGGTCCTCTGATTCCCTTTTTTTTCTTCAGAGGTGTCAAAAAGTTTCCCAAATGGACACTTGGTTACAGTAGTAACCACAGGTACTGTGAATGAGTTTTTTTCCTTTGTTTCAAAGGGTTTCCCAAATAGATACTTGGTTACTGATGTAACTCTGGTCCACTGAGTAAGGTAGTTTTTGCCCCAAAAACATTGGTTAATGAAAAAACTCTGGTCCTCTGATTCCCTTCTTTTTTTCTTCAGAGGTGTCAAAAAGTTTCCCAAATGGACACTTGGTTACAGTAGTAACCACAGGTACTGTGAATGGTAGATTTCCTTGTTTCAAAGGGTTTCCCAAATAGATACTTGGTTACTGATGTAACTCTGGTCCACTGAGTAAGGTAGTTTTTGCCCCAAATGACATTGGTTAATGAAAAACTCTGGTCCTCTGCTTCTTTTTTTTTTCTTCAGAGGTGTCAAAAAGTTTCCCAAATGGACACTTGGTTACAGTAGTAACTCTGGTCCACTTAGTAAGGTAGATTTTCTTCAGAGGTGTCAAAAAGTATCCCAAATTGACACTTGGTTATCAAATTAACTCTGGTACACTGAGTTTATTAGTTTTTTCTCCAGAGGTGTCAAAAAGTGCCCCAAATGCTCACTTGGTTACTAAAGTAAGCCTGGTCAACTGAGTTCAGTAGTTTTTTCTGCAGAGGTGTCAAAAAGTGTCCCAAATGGAAGTTGGTAATGAAATAACTATGGTCCTCTGATTCCCTTTTTTTCTTCAGAGGTGTCAAAAAGTTTCCCAAATGGACACTTGGTTACAGTAGTAACCACAGGTACTGTGAATGATCGGTTCCTTTGTTTCAAAGGGTTTCCCAAATAGATACTTGGTTACTGATGTAACTCTGGTCCACTGAGTAAGGTAGTTTTTGCCCCAAATGGACATTGGTTATGAAAAACTCTGGTCCTCTGATTCCCTTCTTTTTTTCTTCAGAGGTGTCAAAAAGTTTCCCAAATGGACACTTGGTTACAGTAGTAACTCTGGTCCACTTAGTAAGGTAGATTTTCTTCAGAGGTGTCAAAAAGTATCCCAAATTGACACTTGGTTATCAAATTAACTCTGGTACACTGAGTTTATTAGTTTTTTCTCCAGAGGTGTCAAAAAGTGCCCCAAATGCTCACTTGGTTACTAAAGTAAGCCTGGTCAACTGAGTTCAGTAGTTTTTTCTGCAGAGGTGTCAAAAAGTGTCCCAAATGGAAGTTGGTAATGAAATAACTATGGTCCTCTGATTCCCTTTTTTTCTTCAGAGGTGTCAAAAAGTTTCCCAAATGGACACTTGGTTACAGTAGTAACCACAGGTACTGTGAATGAGCGGGTTCCTTTGTTTCAAAGGGTTTCCCAAATAGATACTTGGTTACTGATGTAACTCTGGTCCACTGAGTAAGGTAGTTTTTTTTTGCCCCAAATGAACATTGGTTAATGAAAAACTCTGGTCCTCTGATTCCCTTCTTTTTTTCTTCAGAGGTGTCAAAAAGTTTCCCAAATGGACACTTGGTTACAGTAGTAACTCTGGTCCACTTAGTAAGGTAGATTTTCTTCAGAGGTGTCAAAAAGTATCCCAAATTGACACTTGGTTATCAAATTAACTCTGGTACACTGAGTTTATTAGTTTTTTCTCCAGAGGTGTCAAAAAGTGCCCCAAATGCTCACTTGGTTACTAAAGTAAGCCTGGTCAACTGAGTTCAGTAGTTTTTTCTGCAGAGGTGTCAAAAAGTGTCCCAAATGGAAGTTGGTAATGAAATAACTATGGTCCTCTGATTCCCTTCTTTTTCTTCAGAGGTGTCAAAAAGTTTCCCAAATGGACACTTGGTTACAGTAGTAACCACAGGTACTGTGAATGAGCGGGTTCCTTTGTTTCAAAGGGTTTCCCAAATAGATACTGTTACTGATGTAACTCTGGTCCACTGAGTAAGGTAGTTTTTGCCCCAAATGGACATTGGTTAATGAAAAAACTCTGGTCCTCTGATTCCCTTCTTTTTTTCTTCAGAGGTGTCAAAAAGTTTCCCAAATGGACACTTGGTTACAGTAGTAACTCTGGTCCACTTAGTAAGGTAGATTTTCTTCAGAGGTGTCAAAAAGTATCCCAAATTGACACTTGGTTATCAAATTAACTCTGGTACACTGAGTTTATTAGTTTTTTCTCCAGAGGTGTCAAAAAGTGCCCCAAATGCTCACTTGGTTACTAAAGTAAGCCTGGTCAACTGAGTTCAGTAGTTTTTTCTGCAGAGGTGTCAAAAAGTGTCCCAAATGGAAGTTGGTAATGAAATAACTCTGGTCCTCTGATTCCCTTTTTTCTTTTTCTTCAGAGGTGTCAAAAAGTTTCCCAAATGGACACTTGGTTACAGTAGTAACCACAGGTACTGTGAATGATAGTTTTTCTTTTTTCAAAGGGTTTCCCAAATAGATACTTGGTTACTGATGTAACTCTGGTCCACTGAGTAAGGTAGTTTTTTGCCCCAAATGGACATTGGTTAATGAAAAACTCTGGTCCTCTGATTCCCTTTTTTTTCTTCAGAGGTGTCAAAAAGTTTCCCAAATGGACACTTGGTTACAGTAGTAACTCTGGTCCACTTAGTAAGGTAGATTTTCTTCAGAGGTGTCAAAAAGTGTCCCAAATTGACACTTGGTTATCAAATTAACTCTGGTACACTGAGTTTATTAGTTTTTTCTCCAGAGGTGTCAAAAAGTGCCCCAAATGCTCACTTGGTTACTAAAGTAAGCCTGGTCAACTGAGTTCAGTAGTTTTTTCTGCAGAGGTGTCAAAAAGTGTCCCAAATGGAAGTTGGTAATGAAATAACTCTGGTCCTCTGATTCCCTTCTTTTTTTCTTCAGAGGTGTCAAAAAGTTTCCCAAATGGACACTTGGTTACAGTAGTAACCACAGGTACTGTGAATGATCGGGTTCCTTTGTTTCAAAGGGTTTCCCAAATAGATACTTGGTTACTGATGTAACTCTGGTCCACTGAGTAAGGTAGTTTTTGCCCCAAATGGACATTGGTTAATGAAAAAACTCTGGTCCTCTGATTCCCTTCTTTTTTCTTCAGAGGTGTCAAAAAGTTTCCCAAATGGACACTTGGTTACAGTAGTAACTCTGGTCCACTTAGTAAGGTAGATTTTCTTCAGAGGTGTCAAAAAGTGTCCCAAATTGACACTTGGTTATCAAATTAACTCTGGTACACTGAGTTTATTAGTTTTTTCTCCAGAGGTTTCAAAAAGTGCCCCAAATGCTCACTTGGTTACTAAAGTAAGCCTGGTCAACTGAGTTCAGTAGTTTTTTCTGCAGAGGTGTCAAAAAGTGTCCCAAATGGAAGTTGGTAATGAAATAACTCTGGTCCTCTGATTCCCTTCTTTTTCTTCAGAGGTGTCAAAAGTTTCCCAAATGGACACTTGGTTACAGTAGTAACCACAGGTACTGTGAATGAGCGGTTCCTTTGTTTCAAAGGGTTTCCCAAATAGATACTTGGTTACTGATGTAACTCTGGTCCACTGAGTAAGGTAGTTTTTGCCCCAAATGGACATTGGTTAATGTTAAAAAAACTCTGGTCCTCTGATTCCCTTCTTTTTTTCTTCAGAGGTGTCAAAAAGTTTCCCAAATGGACACTTGGTTACAGTAGTAACTCTGGTCCACTTAGTAAGGTAGATTTTCTTCAGAGGTGTCAAAAAGTATCCCAAATTGACACTTGGTTATCAAATTAACTCTGGTACACTGAGTTTATTAGTTTTTTCTCCAGAGGTGTCAAAAAGTGCCCCAAATGCTCACTTGGTTACTAAAGTAAGCCTGGTCAACTGAGTTCAGTAGTTTTTTCTGCAGAGGTGTCAAAAAGTGTCCCAAATGGAAGTTGGTAATGAAATAACTATGGTCCTCTGATTCCCTTCTTTTTTTTCTTCAGAGGTGTCAAAAAGTTTCCCAAATGGACACTTGGTTACAGTAGTAACCACAGGTACTGTGAATGAGCGGGTTTTCCTTTGTTTCAAAGGGTTTCCCAAATAGATACTTGGTTACTGATGTAACTCTGGTCCACTGAGTAAGGTAGTTTTTGCCCCAAATGGACATTGGTTAATGAAAAACTCTGGTCCTCTGATTCCCTTTTTTTCTTCAGAGGTGTCAAAAGTTTCCCAAATGGACACTTGGTTACAGTAGTAGCTCTGGTCCACTTAGTAAGGTAGATTTTCTTCAGAGGTGTCAAAAAGTATCCCAAATTGACACTTGGTTATCAAATTAACTCTGGTACACTGAGTTTATTAGTTTTTCTCCAGAGGTGTCAAAAAGTGCCCCAAATGCTCACTTGGTTACTAAAGTAAGCCTGGTCAACTGAGTTCAGTTTTTTTCTGCAGAGGTGTCAAAAAGTGTCCCAAATGGAAGTTGGTAATGAAATAACTCTGGTCCTCTGATTCCCCTTTTTCTTCAGAGGTGTCAAAAAGTTTTTCTTCAGAGGTGTCAAAAAGTGTCCCAAATTGACACTTGGTTATCAAATTAACTCTGGTACACTGAGTTTATTAGTTTTTTCTCCAGAGGTTTCAAAAAGTGCCCCAAATGCTCACTTGGTTACTAAAGTAAGCCTGGTCAACTGAGTTCAGTAGTTTTTTCTGCAGAGGTGTCAAAAAGTGTCCCAAATGGAAGTTGGTAATGAAATAACTCTGGTCCTCTGATTCCCTTTCTTTTTTTCTTCAGAGGTGTCAAAAAGTTTCCCAAATGGACACTTGGTTACAGTAGTAACCACAGGTACTGTGTGAATGATCGGGTTCCTTTGTTTCAAAGGGTTTCCCAAATAGATACTTGGTTACTGATGTAACTCTGGTCCACTGAGTAAGGTAGTTTTTGCCCCAAATGGACATTGGTTAATGAAAAAACTCTGGTCCTCTGATTCCCTCTGATTTTTTTTCTTCAGAGGTGTCAAAAAGTTTCCAAATGGACACTTGGTTACAGTAGTAACTCTGGTCCACTTAGTAAGGTAGATTTTCTTCAGAGGTGTCAAAAAGTGTCCCAAATTGACACTTGGTTATCAAATTAACTCTGGTACACTGAGTTTATTAGTTTTTTCTCCAGAGGTTTCAAAAAGTGCCCCAAATGCTCACTTGGTTACTAAAGTAAGCCTGGTCAACTGAGTTCAGTAGTTTTTTCTGCAGAGGTGTCAAAAAGTGTCCCAAATGGAAGTTGGTAATGAAATAACTCTGGTCCTCTGATTCCCTTCTTTTTCTTCAGAGGTGTCAAAAAGTTTCCCAAATGGACACTTGGTTACAGTAGTAACCACAGGTACTGTGAATGATCGGTTTCCTTTGTTTCAAAGGGTTTCCCAAATAGATACTTGGTTACTGATGTAACTCTGGTCCACTGAGTAAGGTAGTTTTTGCCCCAAATGGACATTGGTTAATGAAAAACTCTGGTCCTCTGATTCCCTTCTTTTTCTTCAGAGGTGTCAAAAGTTTCCCAAATGGACACTTGGTTACAGTAGTAACTCTGGTCCACTTAGTAAGGTAGATTTTCTTCAGAGGTGTCAAAAAGTATCCCAAATTGACACTTGGTTATCAAATTAACTCTGGTACACTGAGTTTATTAGTTTTTCTCCAGAGGTGTCAAAAAGTGCCCCAAATGCTCACTTGGTTACTAAAGTAAGCCTGGTCAACTGAGTTCAGTAGTTTTTTCTGCAGAGGTGTCAAAAAGTGTCCCAAATGGAAGTTGGTAATGAAATAACTATGGTCCTCTGATTCCCTTCTTTTTCTTCAGAGGTGTCAAAAGTTTCCCAAATGGACACTTGGTTACAGTAGTAACCACAGGTACTGTGAATGAGCGGGTTCCTTTTTTCAAAGGGTTTCCCAAATAGATACTTGGTTACTGATGTAACTCTGGTCCACTGAGTAAGGTAGTTTTTGCCCCAAATGAACATTGGTTAATGAAAAAACTCTGTCCTCTGATTCCCTTCTTTTTTTTCTTCAGAGGTGTCAAAAAGTTTCCCAAATGGACACTTGGTTACAGTAGTAACTCTGGTCCACTTAGTAAGGTAGATTTTCTTCAGAGGTGTCAAAAAGTATCCCAAATTGACACTTGGTTATCAAATTAACTCTGGTACACTGAGTTTATTAGTTTTTTCTCCAGAGGTGTCAAAAAGTGCCCCAAATGCTCACTTGGTTACTAAAGTAAGCCTGGTCAACTGAGTTCAGTAGTTTTTTCTGCAGAGGTGTCAAAAAGTGTCCCAAATGGAAGTTGGTAATGAAATAACTCTGGTCCTCTGATTCCCTTTTTTTTCTTCAGAGGTGTCAAAAAGTTTCCCAAATGGACACTTGGTTACAGTAGTAACCACAGGTACTGTGAATGATCGGTTTCCTTTGTTTCAAAGGGTTTCCCAAATAGATACTTGGTTACTGATGTAACTCTGGTCCACTGAGTAAGGTTTTTTTTCCCAAATGGACATTGGTTAATGAAAAACTCTGGTCCTCTGATTCCCTTCTTTTTTCTTCAGAGGTGTCAAAAAGTTTCCCAAATGGACACTTGGTTACAGTAGTAACTCTGGTCCACTTAGTAAGGTAGATTTTCTTCAGAGGTGTCAAAAAGTGTCCCAAATTGACACTTGGTTATCAAATTAACTCTGGTACACTGAGTTTATTAGTTTTTTCTCCAGAGGTGTCAAAAAGTGCCCCAAATGCTCACTTGGTTACTAAAGTAAGCCTGGTCAACTGAGTTCAGTAGTTTTTTCTGCAGAGGTGTCAAAAAGTGTCCCAAATGGAAGTTGGTAATGAAATAACTCTGGTCCTCTGATTCCCTTCTTTTTTCTTCAGAGGTGTCAAAAAGTTTCCCAAATGGACACTTGGTTACAGTAGTAACCACAGGTACTGTGAATGATCGGGTTCCTTTGTTTCAAAGGGTTTCCCAAATAGATACTTGGTTACTGATGTGACTCTGGTCCACTGAGTAAGGTAGTTTTTGCCCCAAATGGACATTGGTTAATGAAAAAACTCTGGTCCTCTGATTCCCTTCTTTTTTCTTCAGAGGTGTCAAAAAGTTTCCCAAATGGACACTTGGTTACAGTAGTAACTCTGGTCCACTTAGTAAGGTAGATTTTCTTCAGAGGTGTCAAAAAGTGTCCCAAATTGACACTTGGTTATCAAATTAACTCTGGTACACTGAGTTTATTAGTTTTTTCTCCAGAGGTGTCAAAAAGTGCCCCAAATGCTCACTTGGTTACTAAAGTAAGCCTGGTCAACTGAGTTCAGTAGTTTTTTCTGCAGAGGTGTCAAAAAGTGTCCCAAATGGAAGTTGGTAATGAAATAACTCTGGTCCTCTGATTCCCTTCTTTTTTCTTCAGAGGTGTCAAAAAGTTTCCCAAATGGACACTTGGTTACAGTAGTAACCACAGGTACTGTGAATGAGCGGGTTCCTTTGTTTCAAAGGGTTTCCAAATAGATACTTGGTTACTGATGTAACTCTGGTCCACTGAGTAAGGTAGTTTTTGCCCCAAATGGACATTGGTTAATGAAAAAACTCTGGTCCTCTGATTCCCTTCTTTTTCTTCAGAGGTGTCAAAAAGTTTCCCAAATGGACACTTGGTTACAGTAGTAACTCTGGTCCACTTAGTAAGGTAGATTTTCTTCAGAGGTGTCAAAAAGTATCCCAAATTGACACTTGGTTATCAAATTAACTCTGGTACACTGAGTTTATTAGTTTTTTCTCCAGAGGTGTCAAAAAGTGCCCCAAATGCTCACTTGGTTACTAAAGTAAGCCTGGTCAACTGAGTTCAGTAGTTTTTTCTGCAGAGGTGTCAAAAAGTGTCCCAAATGGAAGTTGGTAATGAAATAACTATGGTCCTCTGATTCCCTTTTTTTTCTTCAGAGGTGTCAAAAAGTTTCCCAAATGGACACTTGGTTACAGTAGTAACCACAGGTACTGTGAATGAGCGGTTTTTCCTTTGTTTCAAAGGGTTTCCCAAATAGATACTTGGTTACTGATGTAACTCTGGTCCACTGAGTAAGGTAGTTTTTTTGCCCCAAATGGACATTGGTTAATGAAAAAACTCTGGTCCTCTGATTCCCTTCTTTTTCTTCAGAGGTGTCAAAAAGTTTCCCAAATGGACACTTGGTTACAGTAGTAACTCTGGTCCACTTAGTAAGGTAGATTTTCTTCAGAGGTGTCAAAAGTATCCCAAATTGACACTTGGTTATCAAATTAACTCTGGTACACTGAGTTTATTAGTTTTTTCTCCAGAGGGTTTGCCCCAAAAATCACTTGGTTACTAAAGTAAGCCTGGTCAACTGAGTTCAGTAGTTTTTTCTGCAGAGGTGTCAAAAAGTGTCCCAAATGGAAGTTGGTAATGAAATAACTCTGGTCCTCTGATTCCCTTCTTTTTCTTCAGAGGTGTCAAAAAGTTTCCCAAATGGACACTTGGTTACAGTAAGTAACCACAGGTACTGTGAATGAGCGGTTCCTTTGTTATCAAATTAACTCTGGTTTCAAAGGGTTTCCCAAATAGATACTCTGGTTACTGATGTTTTTCTGGTCCAGAGGTGTAGTTTTTGCCCCAAATGGACATTGGTTAATGAAAAAACTCTGGTCCTCTTTCTTTTTCTTCAGAGGTGTCAAAAAGTTTCCCAAATGGACACTTGGTTTCTTTTTTCTTCACAGTAGTATGGACTCTGGTTACAGTAGTCCACTTAGTAAGGTAGATTTTCTTCAGAGGTGTCAAAAAGTATCCCAAATTGACACTTGGTTATCAAATTAACTCTGGTACACTGAGTTTATTAGTTTTTTCTCCAGAGGTGTCAAAAAGTGCCCCAAATGCTCACTTGGTTACTAAAGTAAGCCTGGTCAACTGAGTTCAGTAGTTTTTTCTGCAGAGGTGTCAAAAAGTGTCCCAAATGGAAGTTGGTAATGAAATAACTATGGTCCTCTGATTCCCTTCTTTTTTCTTCAGAGGTGTCAAAAAGTTTCCCAAATGGACACTTGGTTACAGTAGTAACCACAGGTACTGTGAATGAGCGGGTTCCTTTGCTTCAAAGGGTTTCCCAAATAGATACTTGGTTACTGATGTAACTCTGGTCCACTGAGTAAGGTAGTTTTTGCCCCAAATGAACATTGGTTAATGAAAAAACTCTGGTCCTCTGATTCCCTTCTTTTTTCTTCAGAGGTGTCAAAAAGTTTCCCAAATGGACACTTGGTTACAGTAGTAACTCTGGTCCACTTAGTAAGGTAGATTTTCTTCAGAGGTGTCAAAAAGTATCCCAAATTGACACTTGGTTATCAAATTAACTCTGGTACACTGAGTTTATTAGTTTTTTCTCCAGAGGTGTCAAAAAGTGCCCCAAATGCTCACTTGGTTACTAAAGTAAGCCTGGTCAACTGAGTTCAGTAGTTTTTTCTGCAGAGGTGTCAAAAAGTGTCCCAAATGGAAGTTGGTAATGAAATAACTATGGTCCTCTGATTCCCTTCTTTTTCTTCAGAGGTGTCAAAAAGTTTCCCAAATGGACACTTGGTTACAGTAGTAACCACAGGTACTGTGAATGAGCGGGTTCCTTTGTTTCAAAGGGTTTCCCAAATAGATACTTGGTTACTGATGTAACTCTGGTCCACTGAGTAAGGTAGTTTTTGCCCCAAATGAACATTGGTTAATGAAAAACTCTGGTCCTCTGATTCCCTTCTTTTTCTTCAGAGGTGTCAAAAAGTTTCCCAAATGGACACTTGGTTACAGTAGTAACTCTGGTCCACTTAGTAAGGTAGATTTTCTTCAGAGGTGTCAAAAGTATCCCAAATTGACACTTGGTTATCAAATTAACTCTGGTACACTGAGTTTATTAGTTTTTCTCCAGAGGTGTCAAAAAGTGCCCCAAATGCTCACTTGGTTACTAAAGTAAGCCTGGTCAACTGAGTTCAGTAGTTTTTTCTGCAGAGGTGTCAAAAAGTGTCCCAAATGGAAGTTGGTAATGAAATAACTATGGTCCTCTGATTCCCTTCTTTTTCTTCAGAGGTGTCAAAAAGTTTCCCAAATGGACACTTGGTTACAGTAGTAACCACAGGTACTGTGAATGAGCGGTTCCTTTGTTTCAAAGGGTTTCCCAAATAGATACTTGGTTACTGATGTAACTCTGGTCCACTGAGTAAGGTAGTTTTTGCCCCAAATGGACATTGGTTAATGAAAAACTCTGGTCCTCTGATTCCCTTCTTTTTTTCTTCAGAGGTGTCAAAAAGTTTCCCAAATGGACACTTGGTTACAGTAGTAACTCTGGTCCACTTAGTAAGGTAGATTTTCTTCAGAGGTGTCAAAAAGTATCCCAAATTGACACTTGGTTATCAAATTAACTCTGGTACACTGAGTTTATTAGTTTTTTCTCCAGAGGTGTCAAAAAGTGCCCCAAATGCTCACTTGGTTACTAAAGTAAGCCTGGTCAACTGAGTTCAGTAGTTTTTTCTGCAGAGGTGTCAAAAAGTGTCCCAAATGGAAGTTGGTAATGAAATAACTCTGGTCCTCTGATTCCCTTCTTTTTCTTCAGAGGTGTCAAAAAGTTTCCCAAATGGACACTTGGTTACAGTAGTAACTCTGGTCCACTTAGTAAGGTATTTTTTCTTCAGGTGTCAAAAAGTCCCAAATTGACACTTGGTTATCAAATTAACTCTGGTACACTGAGTTTATTAGTTTTTTCTCCAGAGGTTTCAAAAAGTGCCCCAAATGCTCACTTGGTTACTAAAGTAAGCCTGGTCAACTGAGTTCAGTAGTTTTTTTTCTGCAGAGGTGTCAAAAAGTGTCCCAAATGGAAGTTGGTAATGAAATAACTCTGGTCCTCTGATTCCCTTCTTTTTTTCTTCAGAGGTGTCAAAAGTTTCCCAAATGGACACTTGGTTACAGTAGTAACCACAGGTACTGTGAATGATCGGGTTCCTTTGTTTCAAAGGGTTTCCCAAATAGATACTTGGTTACTGATGTAACTCTGGTCCACTGAGTAAGGTAGTTTTTGCCCCAAATGGACATTGGTTAATGAAAAACTCTGGTCCTCTGATTCCCTTCTTTTTTTCTTCAGAGGTGTCAAAAAGTTTCCCAAATGGACACTTGGTTACAGTAGTAACTCTGGTCCACTTAGTAAGGTAGATTTTCTTCAGAGGTGTCAAAAAGTGTCCCAAATTGACACTTGGTTATCAAATTAACTCTGGTACACTGAGTTTATTAGTTTTTTCTCCAGAGGTTTCAAAAAGTGCCCCAAATGCTCACTTGGTTACTAAAGTAAGCCTGGTCAACTGAGTTCAGTAGTTTTTTCTGCAGAGGTGTCAAAAAGTGTCCCAAATGGAAGTTGGTAATGAAATAACTATGGTCCTCTGATTCCCTTCTTTTTTTTCTTCAGAGGTGTCAAAAAGTTTCCCAAATGGACACTTGGTTACAGTAGTAACCACAGGTACTGTGAATGATCGGTTTCCTTTGTTTCAAAGGGTTTCCCAAATAGATACTTGGTTACTGATGTAACTCTGGTCCACTGAGTAAGGTAGTTTTTGCCCCAAATGGACATTGGTTAATGAAAAACTCTGGTCCTCTGATTCCCTTCTTTTTTTCTTCAGAGGTGTCAAAAAGTTTCCCAAATGGACACTTGGTTACAGTAGTAACTCTGGTCCACTTAGTAAGGTAGATTTTCTTCAGAGGTGTCAAAAGTATCCCAAATTGACACTTGGTTATCAAATTAACTCTGGTACACTGAGTTTATTAGTTTTTTCTCCAGAGGTGTCAAAAAGTGCCCCAAATGCTCACTTGGTTACTAAAGTAAGCCTGGTCAACTGAGTTCAGTAGTTTTTTCTGCAGAGGTGTCAAAAAGTGTCCCAAATGGAAGTTGGTAATGAAATAACTATGGTCCTCTGATTCCCTTTTTTTCTTCAGAGGTGTCAAAAAGTTTCCCAAATGGACACTTGGTTACAGTAGTAACCACAGGTACTGTGAATGAGCGGGTTCCTTTGCTTCAAAGGGTTTCCCAAATAGATCTTGGTTACTGATGTAACTCTGGTCCACTGAGTAAGGTAGTTTTTGCCCCAAATGAACATTGGTTAATAAAAAAACTCTGGTCCTCTGATTCCCTTCTTTTTCTTCAGAGGTGTCAAAAAGTTTCCCAAATGGACACTTGGTTACAGTAGTAACTCTGGTCCACTTAGTAAGGTAGATTTTCTTCAGAGGTGTCAAAAGTTTCCCAAATTGACACTTGGTTATCAAATTAACTCTGGTACACTGAGTTTATTAGTTTTTTCTCCAGAGGTGTCAAAAAGTGCCCCAAATGCTCACTTGGTTACTAAAGTAAGCCTGGTCAACTGAGTTCAGTAGTTTTTTCTGCAGAGGTGTCAAAAAGTGTCCCAAATGGAAGTTGGTAATGAAATAACTCTGGTCCTCTGATTCCCTTTTTTTTCTTCAGAGGTGTCAAAAAGTTTCCCCCAAATGGACACTTGGTTACAGTAGTAACTCTGGTCCACTTAGTAAGGTAGATTTTCTTCTTAGTAAGGTAGATTTTTTCAGAGGTGTCAAAAAGTGTCCCAAATTGACACTTGGTTATCAAATTAACTCTGGTACACTGAGTTTATTAGTTTTTTCTCCAGAGGTTTCAAAAAGTGCCCCAAATGCTCACTTGGTTACTAAAGTAAGCCTGGTCAACTGAGTTCAGTAGTTTTTTCTGCAGAGGTGTCAAAAAGTGTCCCAAATGGAAGTTGGTAATGAAATAACTCTGGTCCTCTGATTCCCTTCTTTTTTTCTTCAGAGGTGTCAAAAGTTTCCCAAATGGACACTTGGTTACAGTAGTAACCACAGGTACTGTGAATGATCGGGTTCCTTTGTTTCAAAGGGTTTCCCAAATAGATACTTGGTTACTGATGTAACTCTGGTCCACTGAGTAAGGTAGTTTTTGCCCCAAATGGACATTGGTTAATGAAAAAACTCTGGTCCTCTGATTCCCTTCTTTTTTTTCTTCAGAGGTGTCAAAAAGTTTCCCAAATGGACACTTGGTTACAGTAGTAACTCTGGTCACTTAGTAAGGTAGATTTTCTTCAGAGGTGTCAAAAGTGTCCCAAATTGACACTTGGTTATCAAATTAACTCTGGTACACTGAGTTTATTAGTTTTTTCTCCAGAGGTGTCAAAAAGTGCCCCAAATGCTCACTTGGTTACTAAAGTAAGCCTGGTCAACTGAGTTCAGTAGTTTTTTCTGCAGAGGTGTCAAAAAGTGTCCCAAATGGAAGTTGGTAATGAAATAACTCTGGTCCTCTGATTCCCTTCTCTTTTTTTCTTCAGAGGTGTCAAAAAGTTTCCCAAATGGACACTTGGTTACAGTAGTAACCACAGGTACTGTGAATGATCGGTTCCTTTGTTTCAAAGGGTTTCCCAAATAGATACTTGGTTACTGATGTAACTCTGGTCCACTGAGTAAGGTAGTTTTTGCCCCAAATGGACATTGGTTAATGAAAAACTCTGGTCCTCTGATTCCCTTTTTTTCTTCAGAGGTGTCAAAAAGTTTCCCAAATGGACACTTGGTTACAGTAGTAACTCTGGTCCACTTAGTAAGGTAGATTTTCTTCAGAGGTGTCAAAAGTGTCCCAAATTGACACTTGGTTATCAAATTAACTCTGGTACACTGAGTTTATTAGTTTTTTCTCCAGAGGTGTCAAAAAGTGCCCCAAATGCTCACTTGGTTACTAAAGTAAGCCTGGTCAACTGAGTTCAGTAGTTTTTTCTGCAGAGGTGTCAAAAAGTGTCCCAAATGGAAGTTGGTAATGAAATAACTATGGTCCTCTGATTCCCTTCTTTTTTTCTTCAGAGGTGTCAAAAAGTTTCCCAAATGGACACTTGGTTACAGTAGTAACCACAGGTACTGTGAATGAGCGGGTTCCTTTGCTTTGTTTCAAAGGGTTTCCCAAATAGATACTTGGTTACTGATGTAACTCTGGTCCACTGAGTAAGGTAGTTTTTGCCCCAAATGAACATTGGTTAATGAAAAACTCTGGTCCTCTGATTCCCTTCTTTTTTTCTTCAGAGGTGTCAAAAAGTTTCCCAAATGGACACTTGGTTACAGTAGTAACTCTGGTCCACTTAGTAAGGTAGATTTTCTTCAGAGGTGTCAAAAAGTATCCCAAATTGACACTTGGTTATCAAATTAACTCTGGTACACTGAGTTTATTAGTTTTTTCTCCAGAGGTGTCAAAAAGTGCCCCAAATGCTCACTTGGTTACTAAAGTAAGCCTGGTCAACTGAGTTCAGTAGTTTTTCTGCAGAGGTGTCAAAAAGTGTCCCAAATGGAAGTTGGTAATGAAATAACTCTGGTCCTCTGATTCCCTTCTTTTTCTTCAGAGGTGTCAAAAAGTTTCCCAAATGGACACTTGGTTACAGTAGTAACTCTGGTCCACTTATAAGGTATTTTCTTCAGAGGTGTCAAAAGGTCCCAAATTGACACTTGTTATCAAATTAACTCTGGTACACTGAGTTTATTAGTTTTTTCTCCAGAGGTTTCAAAAAGTGCCCCAAATGCTCACTTGGTTACTAAAGTAAGCCTGGTCAACTGAGTTCAGTAGTTTTTTCTCAGAGGTGTCAAAAAGTGTCCCAAATGGAAGTTGGTAATGAAATAACTCTGGTCCTCTGATTCCCTTTTTTTCTTCAGAGGTGTCAAAAAGTTTCCCAAATGGACACTTGGTTACAGTAGTAACCACAGGTACTGTGAATGATCGGGTTCCTTTGTTTCAAAGGGTTTCCCAAATAGATACTTGGTTACTGATGTAACTCTGGTCCACTGAGTAAGGTAGTTTTTTTTTGCCCCAAATGGACATTGGTTAATGAAAAAACTCTGGTCCTCTGATTCCCTTCTTTTTTTTTTTTTCTTCAGAGGTGTCAAAAAGTTTCCCAAATGGACACTTGGTTACAGTAGTAACTCTGGTCCACTTAGTAAGGTAGATTTTCTTCAGAGGTGTCAAAAGTGTCCCAAATTGACACTTGGTTATCAAATTAACTCTGGTACACTGAGTTTATTAGTTTTTCTCCAGAGGTTTCAAAAAGTGCCCCAAATGCTCACTTGGTTACTAAAGTAAGCCTGGTCAACTGAGTTCAGTAGTTTTTTCTGCAGAGGTGTCAAAAAGTGTCCCAAATGGAAGTTGGTAATGAAATAACTCTGGTCCTCTGATTCCCTTTTTTTTCTTCAGAGGTGTCAAAAAGTTTCCCAAATGGACACTTGGTTACAGTAGTAACCACAGGTACTGTGAATGATCGGTTTCCTTTGTTTCAAAGGGTTTCCCAAATAGATACTTGGTTACTGATGTAACTCTGGTCCACTGAGTAAGGTAGTTTTTGCCCCAAATGGACATTGGTTAATGAAAAAACTCTGGTCCTCTGATTCCCTTTTTTTCTTCAGAGGTGTCAAAAAGTTTCCCAAATGGACACTTGGTTACAGTAGTAACTCTGGTCCACTTAGTAAGGTAGATTTTCTTCAGAGGTGTCAAAAAGTGTCCCAAATTGACACTTGGTTATCAAATTAACTCTGGTACACTGAGTTTATTAGTTTTTTCTCCAGAGGTGTCAAAAAGTGCCCCAAATGCTCACTTGGTTACTAAAGTAAGCCTGGTCAACTGAGTTCAGTAGTTTTTTCTGCAGAGGTGTCAAAAAGTGTCCCAAATGGAAGTTGGTAATGAAATAACTCTGGTCCTCTGATTCCCTTCTTTTTTTCTTCAGAGGTGTCAAAAGTTTCCCAAATGGACACTTGGTTACAGTAGTAACTCTGGTCCACTTAGTAAGGTAGATTTTCTTCAGAGGTGTCAAAAGTGTCCCAAATTGACACTTGGTTATCAAATTAACTCTGGTACACTGAGTTTATTAGTTTTTCTCCAGAGGTTTTGCCCCAAATGCTCACTTGGTTACTAAAGTAAGCCTGGTCAACTGAGTTCAGTAGTTTTTTCTGCAGAGGTGTCAAAAAGTGTCCCAAATGGACAGTTGGTAATGAAATAACTCTGGTCCTCTGATTCCCTTCTTTTTTTCTTCAGAGGTGTCAAAAAGTTTCCCAAATGGACACTTGGTTACAGTAGTAACCACAGGTACTGTGAATGATCGGGTTCCTTTGTTTCAAAGGGTTTCCCAAATAGATACTTGGTTACTGATGTAACTCTGGTCCACTGAGTAAGGTAGTTTTTTTTGCCCCAAATGAACATTGGTTAATGAAAAACTCTGGTCCTCTGATTCCCTTCTTTTTTTCTTCAGAGGTGTCAAAAAGTTTCCCAAATGGACACTTGGTTACAGTAGTAACTCTGGTCCACTTAGTAAGGTAGATTTTCTTCAGAGGTGTCAAAAGTGTCCCAAATTGACACTTGGTTATCAAATTAACTCTGGTACACTGAGTTTATTAGTTTTTTCTCCAGAGGTTTCAAAAAGTGCCCCAAATGCTCACTTGGTTACTAAAGTAAGCCTGGTCAACTGAGTTCAGTAGTTTTTTCTGCAGAGGTGTCAAAAAGTGTCCCAAATGGAAGTTGGTAATGAAATAACTCTGGTCCTCTGATTCCCTTCTTTTTTTCTTCAGAGGTGTCAAAAAGTTTCCCAATGGACACTTGGTTACAGTAGTAACCACAGGTACTGTGAATGAGCGGGTTCCTTTGTTTCAAAGGGTTTCCCAAATAGATACTTGGTTACTGATGTAACTCTGGTCCACTGAGTAAGGTAGTTTTTGCCCCAAATGGACATTGGTTAATGAAAAACTCTGGTCCTCTGATTCCCTTCTTTTTTTCTTCAGAGGTGTCAAAAAGTTTCCCAAATGGACACTTGGTTACAGTAGTAACTCTGGTCCACTTAGTAAGGTAGATTTTCTTCAGAGGTGTCAAAAAGTATCCCAAATTGACACTTGGTTATCAAATTAACTCTGGTACACTGAGTTTATTAGTTTTTTCTCCAGAGGTGTCAAAAAGTGCCCCAAATGCTCACTTGGTTACTAAAGTAAGCCTGGTCAACTGAGTTCAGTAGTTTTTTCTGCAGAGGTGTCAAAAAGTGTCCCAAATGGAAGTTGGTAATGAAATAACTATGGTCCTCTGATTCCCTTCTTTTTCTTCTTCTTCAGAGGTGTCAAAAAGTTTCCCAAATGGACACTTGGTTACAGTAGTAACCACAGGTACTGTGAATGATCGGGTTCCTTTGTTTCAAAGGGTTTCCCAAATAGATACTTGGTTACTGATGTAACTCTGGTCCACTGAGTAAGGTAGTTTTTGCCCCAAATGGACATTGGTTAATGAAAAACTCTGGTCCTCTGATTCCCTTCTTTTTTTTCTTCAGAGGTGTCAAAAGTTTCCCAAATGGACACTTGGTTACAGTAGTAACTCTGGTCCACTTAGTAAGGTAGATTTTCTTCAGAGGTGTCAAAAAGTGTCCCAAATTGACACTTGGTTATCAAATTAACTCTGGTACACTGAGTTTATTAGTTTTTTCTCCAGAGGTGTCAAAAAGTGCCCCAAATGCTCACTTGGTTACTAAAGTAAGCCTGGTCAACTGAGTTCAGTAGTTTTTCTGCAGAGGTGTCAAAAGTGTCCCAAATGGAAGTTGGTAATGAAATAACTCTGGTCCTCTGATTCCCTTTTTTTCTTCAGAGGTGTCAAAAAGTTTCCCAAATGGACACTTGGTTACAGTAGTAACTCTGGTCCACTTAGTAAGGTAGATTTTCTTCAGAGGTGTCAAAAGTGTCCCAAATTGACACTTGGTTATCAAATTAACTCTGGTACACTGAGTTTATTAGTTTTTTCTCCAGAGGTTTCAAAAAGTGCCCCAAATGCTCACTTGGTTACTAAAGTAAGCCTGGTCAACTGAGTTCAGTAGTTTTTTCTGCAGAGGTGTCAAAAAGTGTCCCAAATGGAAGTTGGTAATGAAATAACTCTGGTCCTCTGATTCCCTTTTTTTTCTTCAGAGGTGTCAAAAGTTTCCCAAATGGACACTTGGTTACAGTAGTAACCACAGGTACTGTGAATGATCGGGTTCCTTTGTTTCAAAGGGTTTCCCAAATAGATACTTGGTTACTGATGTAACTCTGGTCCACTGAGTAAGGTAGTTTTTTTGCCCCAAATGACATTGGTTAATGAAAAACTCTGGTCCTCTGATTCCCTTCTTTTTCTTCAGAGGTGTCAAAAAGTTTCCCAAATGGACACTTGGTTACAGTAGTAACTCTGGTCCACTTAGTAAGGTAGATTTTCTTCAGAGGTGTCAAAAAGTGTCCCAAATTGACACTTGGTTATCAAATTAACTCTGGTACACTGAGTTTATTAGTTTTTTCTCCAGAGGTTTCAAAAAGTGCCCCAAATGCTCACTTGGTTACTAAAGTAAGCCTGGTCAACTGAGTTCAGTAGTTTTTTCTGCAGAGGTGTCAAAAAGTGTCCCAAATGGAAGTTGGTAATGAAATAACTCTGGTCCTCTGATTCCCTTCTTTTTTTCTTCAGAGGTGTCAAAAGTTTCCCAAATGGACACTTGGTTACAGTAGTAACCACAGGTACTGTGAATGAGCGGGTTCCTTTGTTTCAAAGGGTTTCCCAAATAGATACTTGGTTACTGATGTAACTCTGGTCCACTGAGTAAGGTAGTTTTTGCCCCAAATGGACATTGGTTAATGAAAAACTCTGGTCCTCTGATTCCCTTCTTTTTTTCTTCAGAGGTGTCAAAAAGTTTCCCAAATGGACACTTGGTTACAGTAGTAACTCTGGTCCACTTAGTAAGGTAGATTTTCTTCAGAGGTGTCAAAAGTATCCCAAATTGACACTTGGTTATCAAATTAACTCTGGTACACTGAGTTTATTAGTTTTTTCTCCAGAGGTGTCAAAAAGTGCCCCAAATGCTCACTTGGTTACTAAAGTAAGCCTGGTCAACTGAGTTCAGTAGTTTTTTCTGCAGAGGTGTCAAAAAGTGTCCCAAATGGAAGTTGGTAATGAAATAACTATGGTCCTCTGATTCCCTTCTTTTTCTTCAGAGGTGTCAAAAAGTTTCCCAAATGGACACTTGGTTACAGTAGTAACCACAGGTACTGTGAATGAGCGGGTTCCTTTGCTTCAAAGGGTTTCCCAAATAGATACTTGTTACTGATGTAACTCTGGTCCACTGAGTAAGGTAGTTTTTGCCCCAAATGAACATTGGTTAATGAAAAACTCTGGTCCTCTGATTCCCTTCTTTTTTTCTTCAGAGGTGTCAAAAAGTTTCCCAAATGGACACTTGGTTACAGTAGTAGCTCTGGTCCACTTAGTAAGGTAGATTTTCTTCAGAGGTGTCAAAAGTATCCCAAATTGACACTTGGTTATCAAATTAACTCTGGTACACTGAGTTTATTAGTTTTTTCTCCAGAGGTGTCAAAAAGTGCCCCAAATGCTCACTTGGTTACTAAAGTAAGCCTGGTCAACTGAGTTCAGTAGTTTTTTCTGCAGAGGTGTCAAAAAGTGTCCCAAATGGAAGTTGGTAATGAAATAACTCTGGTCCTTTTTTTCTGATTCCCTTCTTTTTCTTCAGAGGTGTCAGAAAAAGTGTCCCAAATTGACACTTGGTTATCAAATTAACTCTGGTACACTGAGTTTATTAGTTTTTTCTCCAGAGGTTTCAAAAAGTGCCCCAAATGCTCACTTGGTTACTAAAGTAAGCCTGGTCAACTGAGTTCAGTAGTTTTTTCTGCAGAGGTGTCAAAAAGTGTCCCAAATGGAAGTTGGTAATGAAATAACTCTGGTCCTCTGATTCCCTTTTTTTCTTCAGAGGTGTCAAAAGTTTCCCAAATGGACACTTGGTTACAGTAGTAACCACAGGTACTGTGAATGATCGGGTTCCTTTGTTTCAAAGGGTTTCCCAAATAGATACTTGGTTACTGATGTGACTCTGGTCCACTGAGTAAGGTAGTTTTTGCCCCAAATGGACATTGGTTAATGAAAAACTCTGGTCCTCTGATTCCCTTTTTTTCTTCAGAGGTGTCAAAAAGTTTCCCAAATGGACACTTGGTTACAGTAGTAACTCTGGTCCACTTAGTAAGGTAGATTTTCTTCAGAGGTGTCAAAAAGTGTCCCAAATTGACACTTGGTTATCAAATTAACTCTGGTACACTGAGTTTATTAGTTTTTTCTCCAGAGGTTTCAAAAAGTGCCCCAAATGCTCACTTGGTTACTAAAGTAAGCCTGGTCAACTGAGTTCAGTAGTTTTTTCTGCAGAGGTGTCAAAAAGTGTCCCAAATGGAAGTTGGTAATGAAATAACTCTGGTCCTCTGATTCCCTTCTTTTTTCTTCAGAGGTGTCAAAAAGTTTCCCAAATGGACACTTGGTTACAGTAGTAACCACAGGTACTGTGAATGATCGGTTTCCTTTGTTTCAAAGGGTTTCCCAAATAGATACTTGGTTACTGATGTGACTCTGGTCCACTGAGTAAGGTAGTTTTTGCCCCAAATGGACATTGGTTAATGAAAAACTCTGGTCCTCTGATTCCCTTCTTTTTTCTTCAGAGGTGTCAAAAAGTTTCCCAAATGGACACTTGGTTACAGTAGTAGCTCTGGTCCACTTAGTAAGGTAGATTTTCTTCAGAGGTGTCAAAAAGTATCCCAAATTGACACTTGGTTATCAAATTAACTCTGGTACACTGAGTTTATTAGTTTTTTCTCCAGAGGTGTCAAAAAGTGCCCCAAATGCTCACTTGGTTACTAAAGTAAGCCTGGTCAACTGAGTTCAGTAGTTTTTTCTGCAGAGGTGTCAAAAAGTGTCCCAAATGGAAGTTGGTAATGAAATAACTATGGTCCTCTGATTCCCTTCTTTTTTCTTCAGAGGTGTCAAAAAGTTTCCCAAATGGACACTTGGTTACAGGAGTAACCACAGGTACTGTGAATGAGCGGGTTCCTTTGCTTCAAAGGGTTTCCCAAATAGATACTTGCTTACTGATGTAACTCTGGTCCACTGAGTAAGGTAGTTTTTGCCCCAAATGAACATTGGTTAATGAAAAACTCTGGTCCTCTGATTCCCTTCTTTTTCTTCAGAGGTGTCAAAAAGTTTCCCAAATGGACACTTGGTTACAGTAGTAGCTCTGGTCCACTTAGTAAGGTAGATTTTCTTCAGAGGTGTCAAAAGTATCCCAAATTGACACTTGGTTATCAAATTAACTCTGGTACACTGAGTTTATTAGTTTTTTCTCCAGAGGTGTCAAAAAGTGCCCCAAATGCTCACTTGGTTACTAAAGTAAGCCTGGTCAACTGAGTTCAGTAGTTTTTTCTGCAGAGGTGTCAAAAAGTGTCCCAAATGGAAGTTGGTAATGAAATAACTCTGGTCCTCTGATTCCCTTCTTTTTTCTTCAGAGGTGTCAAAAAGTGTCCCAAATTGACACTTGGTTATCAAATTAACTCTGTCAAAACACTGGTACACTGAGTTTATTAGTTTTTTCTCCAGAGGTTTCAAAAAGTGCCCCAAATGCTCACTTGGTTACTAAAGTAAGCCTGGTCAACTGAGTTCAGTAGTTTTTTCTGCAGAGGTGTCAAAAAGTTTCCCAAATGGAAGTTGGTAATGAAATAACTCTGGTCCTCTGATTCCCTTCTTTTTTCTTCAGAGGTGTCAAAAAGTTTCCCAAATGGACACTTGGTTACAGTAGTAACCACAGGTACTGTGAATGATCGGTTCCTTTGTTTCAAAGGGTTTCCCAAATAGATACTTGGTTACTGATGTGACTCTGGTCCACTGAGTAAGGTAGTTTTTGCCCCAAATGGACATTGGTTAATGAAAAACTCTGGTCCTCTGATTCCCTTCTTTTTTTTCTTCAGAGGTGTCAAAAAGTTTCCCAAATGGACACTTGGTTACAGTAGTAACTCTGGTCCACTTAGTAAGGTAGATTTTCTTCAGAGGTGTCAAAAAGTGTCCCAAATTGACACTTGGTTATCAAATTAACTCTGGTACACTGAGTTTATTAGTTTTTTCTCCAGAGGTTTCAAAAAGTGCCCCAAATGCTCACTTGGTTACTAAAGTAAGCCTGGTCAACTGAGTTCAGTAGTTTTTTCTGCAGAGGTGTCAAAAAGTGTCCCAAATGGAAGTTGGTAATGAAATAACTCTGGTCCTCTGATTCCCTTCTTTTTCTTCAGAGGTGTCAAAAGTTTCCCAAATGGACACTTGGTTACAGTAGTAACCACAGGTACTGTGAATGATCGGTTTCCTTTGTTTCAAAGGGTTTCCCAAATAGATACTTGGTTACTGATGTGACTCTGGTCCACTGAGTAAGGTAGTTTTTGCCCCAAATGGACATTGGTTAATGAAAAAACTCTGGTCCTCTGATTCCCTTCTTTTTTTCTTCAGAGGTGTCAAAAGTTTCCCAAATGGACACTTGGTTACAGTAGTAAGCTCTGGTCCACTTAGTAAGGTAGATTTTCTTCAGAGGTGTCAAAAGTATCCCAAATTGACACTTGGTTATCAAATTAACTCTGGTACACTGAGTTTATTAGTTTTTTCTCCAGAGGTGTCAAAAGTGCCCCAAATGCTCACTTGGTTACTAAAGTAAGCCTGGTCAACTGAGTTCAGTAGTTTTTTCTGCAGAGGTGTCAAAAAGTGTCCCAAATGGAAGTTGGTAATGAAATAACTATGGTCCTCTGATTCCCTTCTTTTTTTTTCTTCAGAGGTGTCAAAAAGTTTCCCAAATGGACACTTGGTTACAGGAGTAACCACTGGTACTGTGAATGAGCGGGTTCCTTTGTTTCAAAGGGTTTCCCAAATAGATACTTGGTTACTGATGTAACTCTGGTCCACTGAGTAAGGTAGTTTTTGCCCCAAATGAACATTGGTTAATGAAAAACTCTGGTCCTCTGATTCCCTTCTTTTTTTCTTCAGAGGTGTCAAAAGTTTCCCAAATGGACACTTGGTTACAGTAGTAAGCTCTGGTCCACTTAGTAAGGTAGATTTTCTTCAGAGGTGTCAAAAAGTATCCCAAATTGACACTTGGTTATCAAATTAACTCTGGTACACTGAGTTTATTAGTTTTTTCTCCAGAGGTGTCAAAAAGTGCCCCAAATGCTCACTTGGTTACTAAAGTAAGCCTGGTCAACTGAGTTCAGTAGTTTTTTCTGCAGAGGTGTCAAAAAGTGTCCCAAATGGAAGTTGGTAATGAAATAACTCTGGTCCTCTGATTCCCTTCTTTTTCTTCAGAGGTGTCAAAAAGTTTCCCAAATGGACACTTGGTTAATAGTAACCACAGGTACTGTGAATGAGCGGGGTTCCTTTGTTTCAAAGGGTTTCCCAAATAGATACTTGTTACTGATGTAACTCTGGTCCACTGAGTAAGGTAGTTTTTGCCCCAAAAATGGACATTGGTTAATGAAAAACTCTGGTCCTCTGATTCCCTTCTTTTTTTCTTCAGAGGTGTCAAAAGTTTCCCAAATGGACACTTGGTTACAGTAGTAACTCTGGTCCAGTTTAGTAAGGTAGATTTTCTTCAGAGGTGTCAAAAGTGTCCCAAATTGACACTTGGTTATCAAATTAACTCTGGTACACTGAGTTTATTAGTTTTTTCTCCAGAGGTTTCAAAAAGTGCCCCAAATGCTCACTTGGTTACTAAAGTAAGCCTGGTCAACTGAGTTCAGTAGTTTTTTCTGCAGAGGTGTCAAAAAGTTGTCCCAAATGGAAGTTGGTAATGAAATAACTCTGGTCCTCTGATTCCCTTTTTTTTCTTCAGAGGTGTCAAAAGTTTCCCAAATGGACACTTGGTTACAGTAGTAACCACAGGTACTGTGAATGATCGGGTTCCTTTGTTTCAAAGGGTTTCCCAAATAGATACTTGGTTACTGATGTGACTCTGGTCCACTGAGTAAGGTAGTTTTTGCCCCAAATGGACATTGGTTAATGAAAAACTCTGGTCCTCTGATTCCCTTCTTTTTCTTCAGAGGTGTCAAAAGTTTCCCAAATGGACACTTGGTTACAGTAGTAACTCTGGTCCACTTAGTAAGGTAGATTTTCTTCAGAGGTGTCAAAAAGTGTCCCAAATTGACACTTGGTTATCAAATTAACTCTGGTACACTGAGTTTATTAGTTTTTTCTCCAGAGGTTTCAAAAAGTGCCCCAAATGCTCACTTGGTTACTAAAGTAAGCCTGGTCAACTGAGTTCAGTAGTTTTTTCTGCAGAGGTGTCAAAAAGTGTCCCAAATGGAAGTTGGTAATGAAATAACTCTGGTCCTCTGATTCCCTTCTTTTTCTTCAGAGGTGTCAAAAAGTTTCCCAAATGGACACTTGGTTACAGTAGTAACCACAGGTACTGTGAATGATCGGGTTCCTTTGTTTCAAAGGGTTTCCCAAATAGATACTTGGTTACTGATGACTCTGGTCCACTGAGTAAGGTAGTTTTTGCCCCAAATGGACATTGGTTAATGAAAAACTCTGGTCCTCTGATTCCCTTCTTTTTCTTCAGAGGTGTCAAAAGTTTCCCAAATGGACACTTGGTTACAGTAGTAGCTCTGGTCCACTTAGTAAGGTAGATTTTCTTCAGAGGTGTCAAAAAGTATCCCAAATTGACACTTGGTTATCAAATTAACTCTGGTACACTGAGTTTATTAGTTTTTTCTCCAGAGGTGTCAAAAAGTGCCCCAAATGCTCACTTGGTTACTAAAGTAAGCCTGGTCAACTGAGTTCAGTAGTTTTTTCTGCAGAGGTGTCAAAAAGTGTCCCAAATGGAAGTTGGTAATGAAATAACTATGGTCCTCTGATTCCCTTCTTTTTCTTCAGAGGTGTCAAAAGTTTCCCAAATGGACACTTGGTTACAGTAGTAACCACAGGTACTGTGAATGAGCGGTTCCTTTGTTTCAAAGGGTTTCCCAAATAGATACTTGGTTACTGATGTAACTCTGGTCCACTGAGTAAGGTAGTTTTGCCCCAAATTGTCCCAAATGGACATTGGTTAATGAAAAACTCTGGTCCTCTGATTCCCTTCTTTTTCTTCAGAGGTGTCAAAAAGTTTCCCAAATGGACACTTGGTTACAGTAGTAGCACAGGTACACTTAGAATGGTAGATTTTCTTTGTTTCAAAGGGTTTCCCAAATTGATACTTGGTTACAAATGTAACTCTGGTCCACTGAGTAAGGTAGTTTTGCCCCAAATGACATTGGTTAATGAAAAACTCTGGTCCTCTGATTCCTTCTTTTTTTCTTCAGAGGTGTCAAAAAGTTTCCCAAATGGACACTTGGTTACAGTAGTAACTCTGGTCCACTTAGTAAGGTAGATTTTCTTCAGAGGTGTCAAAAAAATCCCAAATTGACACTTGGTTATCAAATTAACTCTGGTACACTGAGTTTATTAGTTTTTTCTCCAGAGGTTTCAAAAAGTGCCCCAAATGCTCACTTGGTTACTAAAGTAAGCCTGGTCAACTGAGTTCAGTAGTTTTTTCTGCAGAGGTGTCAAAAAGTGTCCCAAATGGAAGTTGGTAATGAAATAACTCTGGTCCTCTGATTCCCTTCTTTTTTCTTCAGAGGTGTCAAAAAGTTTCCCAAATGGACACTTGGTTACAGTAGTAACCACAGGTACTGTGAATGATCGGGTTCCTTTGTTTCAAAGGGTTTCCCAAATAGATACTTGGTTACTGATGTGACTCTGGTCCACTGAGTAAGGTAGTTTTTGCCCCAAATGGACATTGGTTAATGAAAAACTCTGGTCCTCTGATTCCCTTTTTTTCTTCAGAGGTGTCAAAAAGTTTCCCAAATGGACACTTGGTTACAGTAGTAACTCTGGTCCACTTAGTAAGGTAGATTTTCTTCAGAGGTGTCAAAAAGTGTCCCAAATTGACACTTGGTTATCAAATTAACTCTGGTACACTGAGTTTATTAGTTTTTTCTCCAGAGGTTTCAAAAAGTGCCCCAAATGCTCACTTGGTTACTAAAGTAAGCCTGGTCAACTGAGTTCAGTAGTTTTTTCTGCAGAGGTGTCAAAAAGTGTCCCAAATGGAAGTTGGTAATGAAATAACTCTGGTCCTCTGATTCCCTTCTTTTTCTTCAGAGGTGTCAAAAAGTTTCCCAAATGGACACTTGGTTACAGTAGTAACCACAGGTACTGTGAATGATCGGTTCCTTTGTTTCAAAGGGTTTCCCAAATAGATACTTGGTTACTGATGTGACTCTGGTCCACTGAGTAAGGTAGTTTTTGCCCCAAATGGACATTGGTTAATGAAAAACTCTGGTCCTCTGATTCCCTTCTTTTTCTTCAGAGGTGTCAAAAAGTTTCCCAAATGGACACTTGGTTACAGTAGTAACTCTGGTCCACTTAGTAAGGTAGATTTTCTTCAGAGGTGTCAAAAAGTATCCCAAATTGACACTTGGTTATCAAATTAACTCTGGTACACTGAGTTTATTAGTTTTTCTCCAGAGGTGTCAAAAAGTGCCCCAAATGCTCACTTGGTTACTAAAGTAAGCCTGGTCAACTGAGTTCAGTAGTTTTTTCTGCAGAGGTGTCAAAAAGTGTCCCAAATGGAAGTTGGTAATGAAATAACTCTGGTCCTCTGATTCCCTTCTTTTTCTTCAGAGGTGTCAAAAAGTTTCCCAAATGGACACTTGGTTACAGTAGTAACCACTGGTACTGTGAATGAGCGGGTTCCTTTGCTTCAAAGGGTTTCCCAAATAGATACTTGGTTACTGATGTAACTCTGGTCCACTGAGTAAGGTAGTTTTTGCCCCAAATGGACATTGGTTAATGAAAAACTCTGGTCCTCTGATTCCCTTCTTTTTTTCTTCAGAGGTGTCAAAAAGTTTCCCAAATGGACACTTGGTTACAGTAGTAGCTCTGGTCCACTAGTAGTAAGGTAGATTTTCTTCAGAGGTGTCAAAAGTATCCCAAATTGACACTTGGTTATCAAATTAACTCTGGTCCACTGAGTTTATTAGTTTTTTGCCCCAAATGGACATTGGTTAATAAAAAACCTGGTCAACTGAGTTCAGTAGTTTTTTCTGCAGAGGTGTCAAAAAGTTTCCCAAATGGACAGTTGGTAATGAAATAACTCTGGTCCTCTGATAAGGTTCTTTTTCTTCAGAGGTGTCAAAAGTGTCCCAAATTGACACTTGGTTATCAAATTAACTCTGGTACACTGAGTTTATTAGTTTTTTCTCCAGAGGTTTCAAAAAGTGCCCCAAATGCTCACTTGGTTACTAAAGTAAGCCTGGTCAACTGAGTTCAGTAGTTTTTTCTGCAGAGGTGTCAAAAAGTGTCCCAAATGGAAGTTGGTAATGAAATAACTCTGGTCCTCTGATTCCCTTCTTTTTCTTCAGAGGTGTCAAAAGTTTCCCAAATGGACACTTGGTTACAGTAGTAACCACAGGTACTGTGAATGATCGGGTTCCTTTGTTTCAAAGGGTTTCCCAAATAGATACTTGGTTACTGATGTGACTCTGGTCCACTGAGTAAGGTAGTTTTTGCCCCAAATGGACATTGGTTAATGAAAAAACTCTGGTCCTCTGATTCCCTTCTTTTTTTTCTTCAGAGGTGTCAAAAAGTTTCCCAAATGGACACTTGGTTACAGTAGTAACTCTGGTCCACTTAGTAAGGTAGATTTTCTTCAGAGGTGTCAAAAAGTGTCCCAAATTGACACTTGGTTATCAAATTAACGCGGGTACACTGAGTTTATTAGTTTTTTCTCCAGAGGTTTCAAAAAGTGCCCCAAATGCTCACTTGGTTACTAAAGTAAGCCTGGTCAACTGAGTTCAGTAGTTTTTTCTGCAAAGGTGTCAAAAAGTGTCCCAAATGGAAGTTGGTAATGAAATAACTCTGGTCCTCTGATTCCCTTCTTTTTTCTTCAGAGGTGTCAAAAAGTTTCCCAAATGGACACTTGGTTACAGTAGTAACCACAGGTACTGTGAATGATCGGTTTCCTTTGTTTCAAAGGGTTTCCCAAATAGATACTTGGTTACTGATGTGACTCTGGTCCACTGAGTAAGGTAGTTTTTGCCCCAAATGGACATTGGTTAATGAAAAAACTCTGGTCCTCTGATTCCCTTCTTTTTTCTTCAGAGGTGTCAAAAAGTTTCCCAAATGGACACTTGGTTACAGTAGTAGCTCTGGTCCACTTAGTAAGGTAGATTTTCTTCAGAGGTGTCAAAAAGTATCCCAAATTGACACTTGGTTATCAAATTAACTCTGGTACACTGAGTTTATTAGTTTTTTCTCCAGAGGTGTCAAAAAGTGCCCCAAATGCTCACTTGGTTACTAAAGTAAGCCTGGTCAACTGAGTTCAGTAGTTTTTTCTGCAGAGGTGTCAAAAAGTGTCCCAAATGGAAGTTGGTAATGAAATAACTATGGTCCTCCGATTCCCTTCTTTTTTCTTCAGAGGTGTCAAAAAGTTTCCCAAATGGACACTTGGTTACAGGAGTAACCACTGGTACTGTGAATGAGCGGGTTCCTTTGCTTCAAAGGGTTTCCCAAATAGATACTTGGTTACTGATGTAACTCTGGTCCACTGAGTAAGGTAGTTTTTGCCCCAAATGAACATTGGTTAATGAAAAAACTCTGGTCCTCTGATTCCCTTCTTTTTTCTTCAGAGGTGTCAAAAAGTTTCCCAAATGGACACTTGGTTACAGTAGTAGCTCTGGTCCACTTAGTAAGGTAGATTTTCTTCAGAGGTGTCAAAAAGTATCCCAAATTGACACTTGGTTATCAAATTAACTCTGGTACACTGAGTTTATTAGTTTTTTCTCCAGAGGTGTCAAAAAGTGCCCCAAATGCTCACTTGGTTACTAAAGTAAGCCTGGTCAACTGAGTTCAGTAGTTTTTTCTGCAGAGGTGTCAAAAAGTGTCCCAAATGGAAGTTGGTAATGAAATAACTCTGGTCCTCTGATTCCCTTCTTTTTTCTTCAGAGGTGTCAAAAAGTGTCCCAAATTGACACTTGGTTATCAAATTAACTCTGGTACACTGAGTTTATTAGTTTTTTCTCCAGAGGTTTCAAAAAGTGCCCCAAATGCTCACTTGGTTACTAAAGTAAGCCTGGTCAACTGAGTTCAGTAGTTTTTTCTGCAGAGGTGTCAAAAAGTTTCCCAAATGGAAGTTGGTAATGAAATAACTCTGGTCCTCTGATTCCCTTCTTTTTTCTTCAGAGGTGTCAAAAAGTTTCCCAAATGGACACTTGGTTACAGTAGTAACCACAGGTACTGTGAATGATCGGGTTCCTTTGTTTCAAAGGGTTTCCCAAATAGATACTTGGTTACTGATGTGACTCTGGTCCACTGAGTAAGGTAGTTTTTGCCCCAAATGGACATTGGTTAATGAAAAAACTCTGGTCCTCTGATTCCCTTCTTTTTTCTTCAGAGGTGTCAAAAAGTTTCCCAAATGGACACTTGGTTACAGTAGTAACTCTGGTCCACTTAGTAAGGTAGATTTTCTTCAGAGGTGTCAAAAAGTGTCCCAAATTGACACTTGGTTATCAAATTAACTCTGGTACACTGAGTTTATTAGTTTTTCTCCAGAGGTTTCAAAAAGTGCCCCAAATGCTCACTTGGTTACTAAAGTAAGCCTGGTCAACTGAGTTCAGTAGTTTTTTCTGCAAAGGTGTCAAAAAGTGTCCCAAATGGAAGTTGGTAATGAAATAACTGGTCCTCTGATTCCCTTCTTTTTCTTCAGAGGTGTCAAAAAGTTTCCCAAATGGACACTTGGTTACAGTAGTAACCACAGGTACTGTGAATGATCGGTTTCCTTTGTTTCAAAGGGTTTCCCAAATAGATACTTGGTTACTGATGTGACTCTGGTCCACTGAGTAAGGTAGTTTTTGCCCCAAATGGACATTGGTTAATGAAAAACTCTGGTCCTCTGATTCCCTTCTTTTTCTTCAGAGGTGTCAAAAGTTTCCCAAATGGACACTTGGTTACAGTAGTAGCTCTGGTCCACTTAGTAAGGTAGATTTTCTTCAGAGGTGTCAAAAGTATCCCAAATTGACACTTGGTTATCAAATTAACTCTGGTACACTGAGTTTATTAGTTTTTTCTCCAGAGGTGTCAAAAGTGCCCCAAATGCTCACTTGGTTACTAAAGTAAGCCTGGTCAACTGAGTTCAGTAGTTTTTTCTGCAGAGGTGTCAAAAAGTGTCCCAAATGGAAGTTGGTAATGAAATAACTCTGGTCCCTCTGATTCCCTTTTTTTTCTTCAGAGGTGTCAAAAGTTTCCCAAATGGACACTTGGTTACAGGAGTAACCACTGGTACTGTGAATGAGCGGGTTCCTTTGTTTCAAAGGGTTTCCCAAATAGATACTTTGTTACTGATGTAACTCTGGTCCACTGAGTAAGGTAGTTTTTGCCCCAAATGAACATTGGTTAATGAAAAAACTCTGGTCCTCTGATTCCCTTTTTTTTTCTTCAGAGGTGTCAAAAGTTTCCCAAATGGACACTTGGTTACAGTAGTAGCTCTGGTCCACTTAGTAAGGTAGATTTTCTTCAGAGGTGTCAAAAGTATCCCAAATTGACACTTGGTTATCAAATTAACTCTGGTACACTGAGTTTATTAGTTTTTTTTTCTCCAGAGGTGTCAAAAGTGCCCCAAATGCTCACTTGGTTACTAAAGTAAGCCTGGTCAACTGAGTTCAGTAGTTTTTCTGCTGCAGAGGTGTCAAAAAGTGTCCCAAATGGAAGTTGGTAATGAAATAACTCTGGTCCTCTGATTCCCTTCTTTTTCTTCAGAGGTGTCAAAAGTTTCCCAAATGGACAACTCTGGTCCACTTAGTAAGGTAGATTTTCTTCAGAGGTGTCAAAAAGTGTCCCAAATTGACACTTGGTTATCAAATTAACTCTGGTACACTGAGTTTATTAGTTTTTTCTCCAGAGGTTTCAAAAAGTGCCCCAAATGCTCACTTGGTTACTAAAGTAAGCCTGGTCAACTGAGTTCAGTAGTTTTTTCTGCAGAGGTGTCAAAAAGTGTCCCAAATGGAAGTTGGTAATGAAATAACTCTGGTCCTCTGATTCCCTTCTTTTTTTCTTCAGAGGTGTCAAAAAGTTTCCCAAATGGACACTTGGTTACAGTAGTAACCACAGGTACTGTGAATGATCGGGTTCCTTTGTTTCAAAGGGTTTCCCAAATAGATACTTGGTTACTGATGTGACTCTGGTCCACTGAGTAAGGTAGTTTTTGCCCCAAATGGACATTGGTTAATGAAAAACTCTGGTCCTCTGATTCCCTTTTTTTTCTTCAGAGGTGTCAAAAAGTTTCCCAAATGGACACTTGGTTACAGTAGTAACTCTGGTCCACTTAGTAAGGTAGATTTTCTTCAGAGGTGTCAAAAAGTGTCCCAAATTGACACTTGGTTATCAAATTAACTCTGGTACACTGAGTTTATTAGTTTTTTCTCCAGAGGTTTCAAAAAGTGCCCCAAATGCTCACTTGGTTACTAAAGTAAGCCTGGTCAACTGAGTTCAGTAGTTTTTTCTGCAGAGGTGTCAAAAAGTGTCCCAAATGGAAGTTGGTAATGAAATAACTCTGGTCCTCTGATTCCCTTCTTTTTTTCTTCAGAGGTGTCAAAAAGTTTCCCAAATGGACACTTGGTTACAGTAGTAACCACAGGTACTGTGAATGATCGGTTTCCTTTGTTTCAAAGGGTTTCCCAAATAGATACTTGGTTACTGATGTGACTCTGGTCCACTGAGTAAGGTAGTTTTTGCCCCAAATGGACATTGGTTAATGAAAAACTCTGGTCCTCTGATTCCCTTTTTTTTCTTCAGAGGTGTCAAAAGTTTCCCAAATGGACACTTGGTTACAGTAGTAGCTCTGGTCCACTTAGTAAGGTAGATTTTCTTCAGAGGTGTCAAAAGTATCCCAAATTGACACTTGGTTATCAAATTAACTCTGGTACACTGAGTTTATTAGTTTTTTCTCCAGAGGTGTCAAAAGTGCCCCAAATGCTCACTTGGTTACTAAAGTAAGCCTGGTCAACTGAGTTCAGTAGTTTTTTCTGCAGAGGTGTCAAAAAGTGTCCCAAATGGAAGTTGGTAATGAAATAACTCTGGTCCTCTGATTCCCTTCTTTTTTTCTTCAGAGGTGTCAAAAAGTTTCCCAAATGGACACTTGGTTACAGGAGTAACCACTGGTACTGTGAATGAGCGGGTTCCTTTGTTTCAAAGGGTTTCCCAAATAGATACTTGGTTACTGATGTAACTCTGGTCCACTGAGTAAGGTAGTTTTTGCCCCAAATGACATTGGTTAATGAAAAACTCTGGTCCTCTGATTCCCTTCTTTTTTTCTTCAGAGGTGTCAAAAGTTTCCCAAATGGACACTTGGTTACAGTAGTAGCTCTGGTCCACTTAGTAAGGTAGATTTTCTTCAGAGGTGTCAAAAGTATCCCAAATTGACACTTGGTTATCAAATTAACTCTGGTACACTGAGTTTATTAGTTTTTTCTCCAGAGGTGTCAAAAGTTTTTTTTTTGCCCCAAATGCTCACTTGGTTACTAAAGTAAGCCTGGTCAACTGAGTTCAGTAGTTTTTTCTGCAGAGGTGTCAAAAAGTGTCCCAAATGGAAGTTGGTAATGAAATAACTCTGGTCCTCTGATTCCCTTCTTTTTTTCTTCAGAGGTGTCAAAAGTGTCCCAAATTGACACTTGGTTATCAAATTAACTCTGGTACACTGAGTTTATTAGTTTTTTTTCTCCAGAGGTTTCAAAAAGTTCCAGAGGTTTCAAAAATGCCCCAAATGCTCACTTGGTTACTAAAGTAAGCCTGGTCAACTGAGTTCAGTAGTTTTTTCTGCAGAGGTGTCAAAAAGTGTCCCAAATGGAAGTTGGTAATGAAATAACTCTGGTCCTCTGATTCCCTTCTTTTTCTTCAGAGGTGTCAAAAAGTTTCCCAAATGGACACTTGGTTACAGTAGTAACCACAGGTACTGTGAATGATCGGGTTCCTTTGTTTCAAAGGGTTTCCCAAATAGATACTTGGTTACTGATGTGACTCTGGTCCACTGAGTAAGGTAGTTTTTGCCCCAAATGGACATTGGTTAATGAAAAACTCTGGTCCTCTGATTCCCTTCTTTTTCTTCAGAGGTGTCAAAAAGTTTCCCAAATGGACACTTGGTTACAGTAGTAACTCTGGTCCACTTAGTAAGAGGTAGATTTTCTTCAGAGGTGTCAAAAAGTATCCCAAATTGACACTTGGTTATCAAATTAACTCTGGTACACTGAGTTTATTAGTTTTTTCTCCAGAGGTGTCAAAAAGTGCCCCAAATGCTCACTTGGTTACTAAAGTAAGCCTGGTCAACTGAGTTCAGTAGTTTTTTCTGCAGAGGTGTCAAAAAGTGTCCCAAATGGAAGTTGGTAATGAAATAACTCTGGTCCTCTGATTCCCTTCTTTTTCTTCAGAGGTGTCAAAAAGTTTCCCAAATGGACACTTGGTTACAGAGTAACCACAGGTACTGTGAATGAGCGGGTTCCTTTGTTTCAAAGGGTTTCCCAAATAGATACTTGGTTACTGATGTAACTCTGGTCCACTGAGTAAGGTAGTTTTTTTTTGCCCCAAATGGACATTGGTTAATGAAAAAACTCTGGTCCTCTGATTCCCTTCTTTTTTCTTCAGAGGTGTCAAAAAGTTTCCCAAATGGACACTTGGTTACAGTAGTAACTCTGGTCCACTTAGTAAGGTAGATTTTCTTCAGAGGTGTCAAAAAGTATCCCAAATTGACACTTGGTTATCAAATTAACTCTGGTACACTGAGTTTATTAGTTTTTTCTCCAGAGGTGTCAAAAAGTGCCCCAAATGCTCACTTGGTTACTAAAGTAAGCCTGGTCAACTGAGTTCAGTAGTTTTTTCTGCAGAGGTGTCAAAAAGTGTCCCAAATGGAAGTTGGTAATGAAATAACTATGGTCCTCCGATTCCCTTCTTTTTTCTTCAGAGGTGTCAAAAAGTTTCCCAAATGGACACTTGGTTACAGTAGTAACCACAGGTACTGTGAATGAGCGGGTTCCTTTGCTTCAAAGGGTTTCCCAAATAGATACTTGCTTACTGATGTAACTCTGGTCCACTGAGTAAGGTAGTTTTTGCCCCAAATGGACATTGGTTAATGAAAAACTCTGGTCCTCTGATTCCCTTCTTTTTCTTCAGAGGTGTCAAAAGTTTCCCAAATGGACACTTGGTTACAGTAGTAGCTCTGGTCCACTTAGTAAGGTAGATTTTCTTCAGAGGTGTCAAAAAGTATCCCAAATTGACACTTGGTTATCAAATTAACTCTGGTACACTGAGTTTATTAGTTTTTTCTCCAGAGGTTTCAAAAAGTGCCCCAAATGCTCACTTGGTTACTAAAGTAAGCCTGGTCAACTGAGTTCAGTAGTTTTTTCTGCAGAGGTGTCAAAAAGTGTCCCAAATGGAAGTTGGTAATGAAATAACTATGGTCCTCCGATTCCCTTCTTTTTTCTTCAGAGGTGTCAAAAAGTTTCCCAAATGGACACTTGGTTACAGTAGTAACCACAGGTACTGTGAATGAGCGGGTTCCTTTGTTTCAAAGGGTTTCCCAAATAGATACTTGTTACTGATGTAACTCTGGTCCACTGAGTAAGGTAGTTTTTGCCCCAAATGGACATTGGTTAATGAAAAACTCTGGTCCTCTGATTCCCTTCTTTTTTCTTCAGAGGTGTCAAAAAGTTTCCCAAATGGACACTTGGTTACAGTAGTAGCTCTGGTCAACTTAGTAAGGTAGATTTTCTTCAGAGGTGTCAAAAAGTATCCCAAATTGACACTTGTTTATCAAATTAACTCTGGTACACTGAGTTTATTAGTTTTTTCTCCAGAGGTGTCAAAAAGTGCCCCAAATGCTCACTTGGTTACTAAAGTAAGCCTGGTCAACTGAGTTCAGTAGTTTTTTCTGCAGAGGTGTCAAAAAAGTCCCAAATGGAAGTTGGTAATGAAATAACTATGGTCCTCCGATTCCCTTCTTTTTTCTTCAGAGGTGTCAAAAAGTTTCCCAAATGGACACTTGGTTACAGTAGTAGCTCTGGTCAACTTAGTAAGGTAGATTTTCTTCAGAGGTGTCAAAAGTATCTCAAATTGACACTTGTTTATCAAATTAACTCTGGTACACTGAGTTTATTAGTTTTTTCTCCAGAGGTGTCAAAAAGTGCCCCAAATGCTCACTTGGTTACTAAAGTAAGCCTGGTCAACTGAGTTCAGTAGTTTTTTCTGCAGAGGTGTCAAAAAGTGTCCCAAATGGAAGTTGGTAATGAAATAACTATGGTCCTCCGATTCCCTTCTTTTTTCTTCAGAGGTGTCAAAAAGTTTCCCAAATGGACACCTTAAATGTCAAAAAGGTTCCCAATTGGACAGTTGGGTAGAGTAGTAACCACAGGTACTTTGAATGATTGGTTTCCTTTGTATCAACGAGTTTCCCAAATAGACACCTGGTTCAGAAGTAACTCTGGTCAACTTAGTTTTTTAAAAGTTACCCAATTTCAATTCAATTCAACTTTATTTACTTAGTGTCAATATATAAAGGTAATCTCAGAGTACTTTACTTAATAAAGTCAAGATTATGCAAGCATTTAGAGAAAACCCAACAATTCTCTTCAACGGGAGAAACCTCCAGCAGAACCAGGTTCAGGGTGGACGGCCTTTACCGGTAGGGCTGAGTGGAAAGTTAATGTCATACAGTGGTGAAAAATATTCTAAAGTTAAAAGAAGTGTCCCAAAATTAAACTTGTTTAACTGATTCAGGTAGCTTTTTATCTGAAATTGAAACTTGGTTATTGAAATAACTTATCCTCTGATGCAATATTTTTTTCTTCAGAGGTGTCAAGAAGTTTCCCAAATGTACACTTGATTACTGAACAAACTCAGGTCCAGATATAGTTTTTCATGAGAAGTGTCAAGAACTTTCCCATATGGACACTTGAAATGTCAAAAAGGTTCCCAAATGGACAGTTGGTTACAGTAGTAACCACAGGTACTGTGAATCATGAGCCTCCTATGTGTCAGAAAGGTTCCCAAATGGCTGTGACATTTGGGAACCTTGGGTTCCCAAATGACAAAAAAGATCCCAAATGGACAACCCATTTGTCACAAATGTTCCCATTTGTCAAAATGACAAATGGGAACCTTTTTGACATTCCAGGGACCAGCTCGAAATGTCAAAAATGTTCCCAAATGTCACGACCGAATGTCAAAAATGTTCCCAATTGTCAAAATTACTGCTCCACCTGGTGGCGGAAGTGGGGTACTTTGACAATTGGGAACCCTGTACCAAAACTTTGAAAAATCGCAGAGCGAAAACCGTAAAACATAGCCGCGAGCTCTTTTTCACTCCTGGTAGTTCGGTAAATACTAGGCATTTCCTACTTGGGTTCAGATTTT
>JAUPFM010000121.1:0-98228 GCA_033026295.1 Channa striata
GCGGCGGGGGCGGGCAGAGCCACTCGATCGTCGACTTCGTCGGACGAGAAGGCGCCCGATGGTCGCCGTGCTTGCGGAAACCGGGTGTCGGGCTCCCAGTCGCGAGGAAGGGCGGTCCTTTCGAGCCTTGTGATCGTCCGCCGGGCGCCCGTTATCCCCTTCCAGGAGCTGCCGGACGCGGCGTATCCATCCAGCGGATCCCTGCCTCGGGCGCATGAACATCTCGCCCGATCACGAGGCTTTGCCCTTGCACTCGATGCGATCCGGGCTCCAACCGATCGGATCGGGCCACTCGGGTCTTCGCTCTTTGCGCGTCGGTCCTGTACAGCGAGCGCTCTCTCCACCACCCGGCCACGGACTCCAGCTTCTGGACCAGCGGGCCCGCGCCCGCAGGTAGAACAGCGGCGATTCGGCCGAGCGCCGCGGTGTAGCCGTCTATCGCAGCGGCGCGGGCGCCTGAGCAGCGACGCCGAGCTCGAGGTCCCCCTCTCGTCAGCCTGAAGCGTCCAGTCCCGAGGCTCGTCGCGACCCTGCTCGTGAGCGCTCGACCGCTCGGTCGAACACGGGGCGGCGTCTCGGTCTGCGAAGGAGCAGGAGTTCTTCGTCGCCGCGGGGCAGCAGTTCCCCGCCCGGTCGGAGCTCTGACCCTCGCAGAGGCTTGGGCTCGCAGCACCTAGTCAGGAGGCGTCAGCCGATGGTCGCGGGAGCAAGGAAAGCTCCCAGCGTGTTGATCCTGAGTTTGCTCGGTGATGGAACTGGCGTCGGTGCTCCTGGTCAGGCGGGCGCCCCTGTGTCTGCTCAGCGTGATCAGTTTGCAGGGGGAAGCAGTTCACTCGGCTGCTCGGCCAAGTGCCGAGCAGAGCGTACCGCGGGGGCAGGCGCCCCTGCCGTGCAGCTCAAACTCGTAGTCAGCATCCGTCGCCGCGTTCATCTCGGGGGCGCGGGGTGCACCGCCCTGTAGAACCCGTCAGGCAGGCGCTCACGTCAAAGTTTTCTTGGCGCCACCTGTGACCAACAGCCTGGCGCAGTGTCCCAATGTACGGCCTCGTCCAGGCAAGCCGTCGCCCATCGCGTTCGCGGGGCACCTGTCGGCCCTTTCCATCGCGTAAGCGCCGGATGGCGTTTGTCGCGAGTTGAGATTGTACTCGGGCAGGGGCGGGGGAGGCGACTCGGACGAATCGCTGTCATCGGACTCGTCTGGCCTCGCTACCTCTACGCGGGGAAGAACTCCCGTCGCCTATGGCGAGGGCGGCCTCGTGTCTCGCCTCCGAGCCAAGCGGGCGTACAGGGGTTCCCATGGCGGGGTCCTCCACGGAGGCCCGTCCACGGAGACCTCGAAGCGGCACCGCCCGGCCTTCCTGCGGCAAGTCCTGAAGATGCGCGCGAGCCTGGGTTCCTCGTAGCCCCTGGCGTCCTCGCTGCGCCGCGGCGGCGTTCAGTCGGTCATCGCCTCTATAGAGAGGAGGCCCTCTCGGCGTCGTCCCCGAGCCGCCCGCGATTCTCCGCTCCCGGGGTAGTTCAGCTGAAAGTAGCAATCGCGCGATCCGACGGGAGTGCGGGCGCGCGCCGCACCCGCGGCTCGTCGGCCTCGCCCGAAGCACAGGTCGTCCGCCAGCCTCGCGCGGGGACCGCCTCGGCCCCTGGGTTGCGGCCGTACGGCGCGCGTGGCCGGGATCTTGAGCATCGCCCTGTGGCGCCCGTGTTTGGCATGAAACACCCCGCAGGCTCTCAGGATCTTCAGGTTGGCGAGGCCCAGCGTGCGGATCAGCGGTGATCCACCTGAAACTCGGCGCAGTCGGCTCCGATACCAAACAGGGCGGCGTGCCCGTAGTGCGGCGGCTGTTCGAGAGCGGCCCGGATGGCTCCGAGAACCCGTCGAGATCGGCTCTCCGTCCACATCTCCTTCTCCCGGGGCACCCGCTGCCTTCACACACACCTCCGTCCGCCGCCGGCGCTGCCGCTCGAGTTTTCCCTGCGGCGCCTGGCCCCGTCCTCCAGCTCCGAGTACATCTCCTCTTCTCTACTCGAAGACAGCTCGAGCTCGCGAGCCCTCCCTGCCGGGGCCCGCGATGCCCGGCGCTCTCAGCTCGAAAGGATAGAGCTCGACCGAGCCTCGAAGCGGGCGGCGCTCTTCTCGCGCCTGGCGCCGGCTCTTCCAGCTGCAAATCGTCAGGACTAGCGCGCGAGCCTCTCTCGGACCCAGGTTGCGGTGAGCGAGAGCCCAGCGGCGTTGGCGTCGATTGTCCCACGCCAGCGAGGCTCGAGAAGACCTCGGCGTACATCACGACCACGCATGCGGCGAGGCTCAGCTCGGGGGCGCAATCCGTCCATCGTGCGGGAGAGCGAACACGCCCGATCGATCGAAGATGTGTTTGTTCGTCCTGAGGCCCTCTGGCGCGGCCTCGGCGTGGTACTCCGGACTCCTGTATGCGTGCAGCGTGGGCACTCCGCTGTCGAGCGCCCCCTCCAAAGTCCTCGTGGCGTGGACTCTCCTCGGCGGCTCGACCACGACACCAGCAGCGGCGCTCCCGTCGCCGCTCGATTCTGAGCGCAGAGTGTCCGCGGGGAACCATTCCGTCACGTGCCCCCGCCGGACGCGTCGCGGCCGCCTCGCGCCTCGCCCCTCTTTCCGCGGGCCTCGGCGCCGTCCTCCTCCTCGCCTCGGGCCTTGGGCACGATCGCCACAGCGTCTCTCAGAAGATGCCTCAACACCAGCACGTTCGTTTTCCGCGAGGGCGGAAGCGGAGGGCAATCTGATCATCGCGAAGGCGTGGAAGCCGGGCAAGCGGGTCCCGGTAGGTGCGTTGCCCGCGGCGCCCGCCTCGGGCGGGACGGCCTTCGGCGACCGGGGCGCTCGTCTCCGACAGCGGGCCGGGTCCAGCGGGACAAGGTCTCTCAGATCAAGTCTTCGCCGCCGTCGGGAAGCACGCATCGTAGCGTGAAGTCCACGCCTAGCCTTTCGTCCCCCATGGCCAGCGCGCAGAGCGTGCGTGGGATTTCTCTCGACAGCCCTGGTCGAACACCAGGCGCGTGTCGGTCTTCCGCGAACGCGCGCTCGTAGAGGAGAGTCCGTCCCGGTGTAGGCGGGTCGAGGAGGCGTCGGCGCCTCGGATGTCTCTCCTCACCGCGTCGAAAGCGGCGCGTAGGAGTGCCGCGAAGGCGAGAAGCCACGCGCCCCACTCGTCCGACAGCCTGGACAGCACCAGCGCCCGGCACCGCCTCGTCTCGCGTATCCTGAAGGCGGCGTCTGAGAACACGGACCACGGTCTCGGGCGATGAGAGAGCCGTCGGTCAGTTTGAGGAGGCAGCGGGTCCGCCGGCGCTCGATGCGCATGGCGCTTCGGCGTGGCGGTCCACCGTGGTGAGCGAGCTCTCTCGGTGCGGGCCCTGTAGAAAGGCGGACTCAAAGCGCGAGAGGTCGCGGCGGCAGCGCACCGCTCGACTTCTGCAGCGTACACAGCCCTGCACCTGGGCGGCGTACCTGCTCGCCCACTCGGGATTCAGGCTCCGCGCACCGTGCGGCCTCGTCCTCAAACAGATAGGAGACCGTCTTCCGTGAGCTCGGACTTCCCAGTCTTGAGACAGCGTACGCGTAGAAAATGTACTTATCGCAGGCGGACCAGCGGACCCCGCGGGCCTGGCTCGCGCTCCTCGGCGCACACCGCCGACGTTCGTCCCGGGCTGATCGGACTCGGCGCAATGGAGGCGGCTCAGGCGCCGTCTCCCTGTGGAAGAGAGGCTCCTCGTTCGACCATTCCAGCGCCGTTGCGGACAACCCTGACGCGGCTATAGAAGCCGCTTTCGAGAAAATCTGAGCTCGCCGTCGCAGCGGGAGCCGGGCGGGCGGGTCGGAGAAGACTGGAGGAAAGCGGTCAGGCGCACAGCTCAGCGGCGCAAACATGAGCACGGATGATGAATATCAGGAGGAGAGCCGGGAAGGAGCGGCGCGCTGGGAGCAGGTGAGTTTTAAGCGCGGGGACAGCAGCGAGCATGTCGGAGGGAGGCGAGCCTTCGCGGGCGAGGAGGAAGCGGCGCTGAGGGCTGGCGTTCCTACCAGCAGCCGGATCGCGGCGCGGGGCGGTCGGCGCCTCCGTCCCTCTCTCGTCGAATGCCGAGAAGTCAGCGGCGATGGGAAACTGGCGGCGAGGCTCCGAGGGCTCGCTCGGGCGTAAGCGCCCGAAGCCGTGGGGGCGGCAGATGTCTCAGGTGCGAGGCCTCGGCGCTCACTGCAAGTCGGCCGCCGAGAACTACAGGAGGACTCTCAACTCTTACACCAAAACCGTGTCGGAGCTCATGATAGGTTTCAAGGCGGTCTTGGAGAGGTATCCCGAGCTCAGGGTCGAGGCGGCGGCAGCGCCTTCACTACATGGTGCAGGCCGCCCTGAGGCGCAACACGCTGGTGAGGAAATGGTCGCTAGCGGCGGCGGGAGAGGCCACGTCCGCGCGGCCTCCGACCGAGGAGAGGAAGAGGAGGACGTCGACGCGGGTTCCCGGGGCCGCGGGCGGTCGGCGATCGCGTCGGTGTGCGAGGCCCTGAACTCGTGCTACACGGACGGCGAGGCGCTCAGGCTGATCCTCGGCGCTCGTCGATCTGTCTATGCGTGCGATGCGTGGAAGTGTGGCGGGAGATGTGCACCAAGATCACCAGGGACATCTCGGCGATGGAGTTCGCGGAGCGCACGCGGGACAGGCCGGGCGTGAGCCACGGCGAGCCCTGGTCGGAAGCGAGGGCCTACGTTGCCCGCATGCTCGCCAAGGCGGACTCGCTCACGCCGAGGTCCGTGGGAGACGCCTGCGCTCGCGCGCTGAGGAGCATAGACGCGAATCTGTCGCACGTGCCTGCGAATTTCGAGAGCCGCATAGCGCCTGCTTTCGGGTCCATCGAGGGCGTCTTGCGACCGCTTGGGCGCGCGAGCTCGTCTGTGGAGCTGGGATTCTGGCATGAGCGACCTGTATTTCGACCTCGGCGACCTCGCGATCCTCGAGACCCTGATCGGCGTTGGGAGATCTCCGTAAAGAGCCTGCTGTATGCGACAGGTCCGTGTTGGTTTCGCAGCTGAGAAAGATCATCCTGAGCGAGAACACGCTGGAGCTGAGGCTGTCTCGCGCGATCAAGCTCGTGAGTCGGGCGTCTTCAGGCGGCGCGGAGGCTAAGTCGGTCGAAATGCGAATCGCCCGGCGAGCCGGGCGCTCGGGTTGGCGGCGTGAGAGATACTTAAAAATAAAACGGCGCGAAAGGATGGCGCCCGCGCAAGCGATGGACGGGCCGGGTCGTTTGTTCGACCCCGATGGATGTCAACTGCGATTACCTGGTATGCGGCCACCCCTCGCGCGACTTCGGATGGGCGAAGGGGACTCACCCGTGCCCACACTGCACCGCGGGCGGGGCGCTGGACAGGGTCGAGGTGTGCGAAGGCGAGCGAGTGCGCGGCGCCGAAATTCCTTACTGGGGGAGGCATCGGACGGGCGCATGGTACCGTACCTGGTCACGTTTGAGAAGAGGACCTCGGGGCTGGCGGCCCCGGTCGGCGAGAAGCAGCGGCGCTGCACTACGCGAGGGGACAGGGTCGTGGCGCTGAGGCCCGATCTACCTCGAGGCGTGTCTCCCCTCACGGCGCTTGGTTGTCCGACACCGGGGAATGCCTGCGCTCGATCCGAAGGCTGAAGCGGGCGGGCCTTGCCTGCATGAACCTGCCCGAGTTGAACAGAATGGTGCTCGAACAGAAAAAGCGGCGATGGCCTTTTGCGCCTGATGAGGGCGTGGCTCGTCGCGCCCAAAAGCGCCCGGCGTGGGAATCGAAGCGTTCGGACCTTTTTACTGCGGCGGCGCTCGCCCCGTGCTCCCGCGATCGCCGGTCGGAGTGGGTCGAGAAGCGGAAGCGACGCTGCTGCTCCAACTGCGAACTCAAGCCGGGCTGGGCGCAGGGGTTCTACGACTGGAGGCGCGTGGCGGTCACTCCGGCCGGCACGCCGGCGTTCGTGCGAGACCCGAGGTGCCCCGCGGGCAGCGAATGTCGTGGAGACGGAGCGCTCGCCAGAGTCTCGGTCGCCGTGCTGAACGAGATGAGACAGTGCGGCTACACGCCCTGGTCTGCCGTACACGCAGTGCGCCGTCGCGAGGACAACTTGCTCGAGATTCGGTGCTCCGAGTGCGGCGGCGCTTTTGGCATATTGCGCTTTTCTCACGGAACAGGCGCTCGGCGTCAGAGGCGCGACTGGCTGGTGCGCGAGGCGGTGATTCAGCTGTGCTGGGCGCTATACTGCATCCGTTGCGCGGGTGAGCGTGCGGCGCCTCGGGGCGGCCGCCGCCCGATCGTGGTCTCGGCGAGCTACAGTGGGATCACAGCGCCGAAAGTCTATCGGACGATCCCTGGGCGTTCGGGAGCGCGGAGGCGATCTCGTAGAGAAGCGAGGCGGCGGCGGCGAGCGGGGAACCCGCGGCGGCGCGAGAGAAAGAATTCTGGAAGGCTGGGCCAGGTCCATCGTGTCGCACTGCGTGGCGTTTCAGACTCACGGCGCCGAGATCCGCGGAAGCGGCGGCCGTCGGCGGCGGGCGACTTCGCGGTGATGTATGCCGTAGATCATCTCCCAGGGGCGCGGCGGTCGCCGACATTATCCGCGGGATCGGACGGCCTGGGCGGCGACCGGCGCCCGGCCCGAATTGACAGAGTTCATCGCGTCAAGCGAGAGGTTTTCCTCTCCCGGTAGCGACGCGGCGCGGAAGCAGAGGACATGCGAGTCCCTGCCGTCGGCGAAATCGCGGCGGAGTCCCGATCGCATGGAGGTCAGGAACCGTGATCGGCGACCGCCAAAGCCATAAGCGTCTTCGCTCCCGGGTCGCCCCTGGCGTTAGCGGCCTGGCGCTGAAGCACCCGACCCGACCCGGCGCTGAGGTCCGACCAGCGCGTCTTTTGGCCCGTGTTTGTCAACCCCACCAGAGCTTGCTACCGTCTGTTCAAAAGTGTCGCTCTGCGGTCGCCCAACCCAGCGTACGCTGGAGATGCTAGCGAGCTGGGGCGAGTCGAAGCACATACCGAGGGTCCCTGCCCACCGCCACGGGGCACCGTCGAAATCGGCGTTCGCGCTCGGCGATATTTCATCGCGCCCCTAGACAATCTCGTGCTCGTCGGCGCGATAGGACCCGGAGAGGAGCTCACGCCGGCTCCTGAGGCGTCCTGCCTTGCCGGCGTGCGCGGCGGCGTGGTCGATCGGATGGCGAGTTCCACGCTCGCGCTGTCGCCGCAGCCTGCGGCAGAGGCTCTTCGCCCCGAAGCGAGCGCCCGACTCTGCGGGTCGGCGTCGTCGTCACCGTGGCGGTCTGCTGTATTTCGCGCGTGGTGCGTGCTCGTGTCTGTGGCGCTTTGCCGCGTGAGGCCCCCCGCGCTCAGGGCGGTTCGTGTCGCGGGGGCGGGGCGGACAGACTGCTGTGCGGTGCCCTGAAGCTGGTCGGGGCGGCTCGGCGGTGGGACGGGGAGGCGGGCGGTGACCTATCGTGCGGCTACTCCGTGCGCGATTACCGAGACCGGGACGTCGTTCGGGCTCTTCTGATCGTGTTCGAGGGATTGCTCGACGCCCGCACCGTGTTGCGAGCTGCCCAGCTGTACGTCCCGGAGCTCACGGCGCAGCTGCCTTACCTGAGGCGCTGGGAAGATGCCCGACAGCGTCGGGGGCGCGATAGAGGCTCGCGGCGTGTGGCTGGAGGCGCTGAGAGGAGAGGTGTCGTCCTCTGGCGTCGCGCGGCGGGGCGGCGAGCCGCCCGTCGTCGTGGCGGCGTCGCCCCACGGGCAGCACAGCAGCGTGAGAGGAGCCCTGTTCAAGGGGGACTCCAGACCCGTGGCCGGACCCCCACCCAGTCACGACGACCGCGGATTCGACCCGTGGTTCGATTGCCTGCTGATCGCGGACGCGGTCGGCGCGACCCATACGAGCTCATGAAGCGGGCCGGAGCTCGGGCGTAGTAGGTGGTGGCGGCTGGAACAGAAACGCGCCGCACCTGGCGTCGGGAATACATAACGCAGAAGCTAGAAGTATGACCATCCAAGGCGTCAGCGATGTCAGGGCGACATTTATGTGGAGTCTCGCAGTTTTCTTGGTGCGCGGGGTGCGAAGGCGGCGGTTCGGCAGCGTTTGCGCCGGGCTCCACGTGGTGAAACCCCGAAGCCCTGGGGTTCACCGAGAAACCCTGAAGGTCTTTCGCCCAAGCTAAGGGCAGCGCGCACCTCGGACTCACTCCCGAGAGGGCTCGAGCATCGGCGCCCCAGCTGAAGAGGCCCTGCATGGCTAACATCGCTCACCACGGTCTACGAAGACTGCGGGCACGGAGACCGGCGGGGCAGCGGCGGCGGCGGGAGCCTCGGCGCCCGATACGGCGCTCGCCGGCGCTCTGGGCGCTGTTGGTGGGTGCCGCGAAGCATCCGTCGAACCGTGCTCCGTCGAGGCTTTGGTCGTGATGATGCACCTCGCGGTCAAAAGCCGAGCTGGCGGGCGCGCGAAACTAGGACCTTGTAACGGCGTGGCGCTGAGGCGGGCGCCTACGGCTCGGAGGAAAAGTTACCCGTGCCCGTCGCGCGATCGCGGCGGGCTGTTCGGGATCAACATTCAGATCTGCGCGCGCGGAGACACGTCTATCGCGTCGTCAACATCCATCACGGCAACAGGTGGCCCGTGGGGTTTCTGGAGTACAGTCTCAGCGGCTGGTCCTTGAGAAACCTGCCCGTGGGCTACTCTGTAAGAGACCCCGTTTCGGAACTGGACAGCGAGGACTGCTATCACAAGGGCACCTATCGGCGCCTACGCGAGACTCAGCGGTCTCAGGGTGGTCGAGTGGACTCGGGCGGCTACTGCGGATTCCACGCGCCGTAGCGACACTGATGGCGAGGACAGGGAGATGTGCAACTCGGCGCGCAGAGAGCTCGCGAGGAGGGCGGCGCTTTTCTGTTTAGGCACCGGCAAGGTCGGACGCCGAGAACTATCTGGCGTGCAGCGAGCTGTCGAGCGCCGAGGATCTGGAAGCGTTACTCACGACCAGCGGGAGGTGGCTCGGCGATGCAGGAACTGGGGTACATGCTCGAAGCGCGCGGAAAGCGCTTGGGCTGATCACGGAGAACTTCGTTCCCGATATACCAGCCTCTGGCGCTCTTACGTACTAGTAAAAGACAGTCATTACGAACCGTTGCTGCCCGCCCGCCACGTAAGGCTGCTCGTTTGTTGCGATAAAGGAAAGATGTGCATGTCACTGTTTGTGCGACCCGTCTCGCCCGCCCCTATGACTCTGTACTTGTATACTTGTATGAGGATGTGTACGGTGTGGGTATGTGGTTTGAAAATAAAGGACATGGATATATCTGTGAGTGTGTGCAGTTGTCTCCTCTGGCGCATTTGCAGCGTCGGGTTTGTGCAAAAGTGACTGGATATCTAGTTAAACAGTTAGACACGGATGGAGTACTCGCATTTGCACTCAGTATAGTTTATTGCAAAAGTGATATATCAAATAAAACTCACAGGACAGCGAATACAGACACGGTTAAAGATTATTCAGATAATCTAAAATGCATGCATGTGTAGAGAGAGTCCATGAAAACAAACCACAACACAGTGGTACAATAAGCTGCTCCTCAAGCTGCCTCAAGGTTTTCTGGCTTGCGGGGGACCATCCGTGTATTAGGTTCATCCGTAGAAGGTGTAGTGGCGCTATGGCATTGCCAGTCGTCGTCGTCGATCTCGGCGGCGGTCTCAGGCCCGTCTCAGGGCTCGCTTCTCTGACCTCGCCCCTCTGTTCGAACCTTCCTCGTCGCTCTCGGCCCGTCTCAGGGCCGCTCGCTTCTCTGACCTCGCCCCTCTGTTCCGAACCTTCCTCGTCGCTCTCGCCCGTCTCAGGGCCGCTCGCTTCTCTGACCTCGCCCCTCTGTTCCGAACCTTCCTCGTCGCTCTCTGCGGCCCGTCTCAGCGCTTCGCTGGCTTCTCTGACCTCGTCCCTCGCCTCAGACACTTCCTCCTCGCGGCGGGACTCGGGGTAAGGGTTCGAGGCAAACGTGTCGACCAATGCTCTGGTCAACACGTCCTCGGCTAAATCCGATTCCCGATTGAGCTGTCCTACCATCGCCACCCGGAGAGAGGGGGCTCGACCACGATCGCCGGTTCCATTTGATGATTTGATTCTGGATCTTTACAAAAAGCGGTCCGTGGGATGTACTCGGTGGTCCTGAATGGGTAGCGAGAAGTCACTGTAAGCCCGTTCGTTCCCAATCGTCCCAGCGTCCCAGTTGGGGCGCTCGAATCGGGAAATCGCAAAGGCGGTACACTCGAAGAAGCAGCTCCTCGCTTTCCGCCAGACTCTGTGCGCTCTGTCGCTCTGCAGCTCGTCGGCGATCACTCGAGCGCGTACTTGTGCACCGCGAAGTTGCGTGGCGTTTCCCATATCGTTACCAGAGGGTTCCTCGGCGAGCGGTGCTTATCCCCGCAGCGTACAGCGTGTCGGTCAGGCATCCCAGCATGTCCACCCTGAACCCGTCGTCGGTCCTCCAGATGCGAGCGGCTGAGCGCACCTCATGGCGAATCCGAGGACTTTGGTGGACAGGATCTGGACCCTCAGGAGACACCTCAGTGCGTGGTGCGCGAGGGTGATGGTGTCGTCGTGGCTCGTGCTCACCGCGTAGCTGGATTGCCCCAGGTTCAGCGAGCCGGGCTCTCTCCCCGCGAATCGCCCCACGCGTCGAGCGCCTCTTCGTCCATCACGCGGTGCAGGCGAAGGTGCGGGGCGCGAACGAATGCACCTGGAGGCGGCGTGTGCATGTCAGTACGTTCACCAGAGTCCTGTGATCGCGTGTATCCTGTGCAGTATCAAGCCCGAAGCGTCCTGCGCGGTGCACACATCTCCCAGGTAGTTGGTTTGCTTAGCGTGCAGCAGCGATGAGATCGGTGGCGTCGTCCCTGCACAGGCTAGGCAGGCTGTCGATGGCGATCTCCGTGTGCGAAGCCCCGTGGTGGCGCTGAAGGTTCAACGTGTGGTAAGCCTGCTCTGCCGTCCGGCAGCTCAGCGTCTTGCAGTTCACCGCGGCGTCGTACGCGAGCCCCGCGGGCCACGTCAGGTTTCGCCTGCTGCCGCCCCTGCCCGATGAGTTCTCCGCTCCCCGCGCCCACTGAGAGGCGGTAGGCACGTTCCCGCTGCTGACAAGGTCCAATATCACCACGTCTCCGGGACCCGCGTGTCCTGTTCATCCCAGATGCCAGCGCGTCGAGGTTTGGGCAGTCCTTGACTGGGGTGACTCACGTAATCTCGAGACGCGTGGACGCGCCGCACCAAAGGAGGCTTGCGTAAAGTCCTGATGTCTTCGGAGACCAAGTATGTCATCTTGTGGAAGGGCGCGCGGTTCGAGGCTTCCCGCTCCTCCTTTGTGAGCCCCCTCGATTTCCACCTCATTCGGTTGGCGCGCGAGATGCGGGCGCGTTGGGCTTCGTTCCCTAGGTCGGAGTCGGACAGGGGCTCCGCCTGCTGGTCCCGATCCCCTCGGCTGGGTCGGGCGGTCGTCCGGCATCCCCCTCGATGAGCTCGGCTGGATCCGGCCCCTGCGGAGGTTCCTCCAGGAAGGCTCGTCAAGTACTCGGCGCCCGTCGCGCGGCGGCCTCTCGGCGAAATCTCTCGGATGGCGCGATCACCAAAGATCGACCGCTCACAGGCGTTGCGCTTCTCTCCGGCGCCGAGGTCCGGCTCTCCCCCGGTGCGCCTCGTCGGCCGACCCGACCTGTCCGGCGACCAGGTCGGTGGTACTCCTGGTACATTTCTTCAACCTCCTGGGTATCCCCTCTGGAAGGTACATCTCCACGGCTCGCTGCAACACATCTGTGTCCGGCGTCCTGTTTACTGCGGAGGTCCTGCTAAAGAAAGTTGATGTCAGATGAGCACAGGTCCTCCTCTCCTTGGCGACATCCGCCTGCGTGAGAACCCGAACCCGGCGAGGCCGTCGTGCGTTCGGCTTCTGGCCGATCCATCTGCATATCGTGAGTGCGCAATTTCCCTGCTCGTGAGAACCAGGTTATCGCGATTTCCCAGCGGATCGAGCCCCTGGATCTTGGCGGTCTCTCCCGCCCGGCGCGGGCTCGGCAAGTCCTCGTCTCGATAAGTTGTCGTCCGCTGGATGGGCGTCTCCGCAGGTGTTTTCTTGCGACCCTTGGCTCAGGTGACTGTTCAGATCCTCTATGAACTTGAGTATGTGCGGCGAGACCGTGGTTCTCGCTGTGGGTCGTGGAGTCCGCGCGACACAGCGCGCCCGCCCGTTCGTGGTAGCCGTTACTTTCTGAGCCACGTCGGGACAGTCTTGAGTTTCGTTGGTGCGTTTTCTCTGCCTCGCTGAGCTGGGTCGGGGCGGGAGGGGGGCGGTTCCGCTAGAGGGCTCCTCGGCCTCGGCGGCGGCCCACGCAGCGTTGCGCTCGGGACAAACGCGCACAGGGCATCGCACAACTCTGGTAGGGTCCCAGGCGGGCCTCTCCGTGTCAGCTCGAGTCTCTGAGCACCTCGAGCAAGCACACCTCGCCCGGCGCCGTTGCCCTCGTTCGCCCTATCCCCTTTCCTCTTCTTCTCTTTGGGCGTCGGTGGACTCGTCAGCCACGCGAACCTGTCTTCCAGGTGGCTTTTGGTTTCGAGGCGGACCTAGCCACTCCGCGCTCGGTGGCTCGCGTAGGCTCACGCGTCTCACGCCGCCCGGCCCGCGGTCGACATCAGCCTCGTCCACTCGTCCTCGTCCACTGGGCCCCCATTGCAAAACCGGACTATCGTGTCTCTCAGAGAGCCGTCTGATGCGGTGCGGATGCGCGGCGTGCGGCGTTGCACGCCCAAGGCCAGCTTTAGGCGCGGCGCGAACTGCGCCGTCCTGGGGGTAACAGCGAGGCCCTGTAAATCCTGGGCATCGAAGCGTAGGGCAAGAGTGACATTGTCTCTCCGTCTCTTTGTGAACCAGAAAGCGCCAGCGAGCTTAGGGGCGATCGGCGTCGTCGCGTACAGCACTCTGCAGGGTCGCTGGTCCGACAGCGCGCAGGTCCCTCAGGGACCCCAGCACTCCGCCAACACCCTGCCGGCGATGCTTGCGTCGCGAAGCTGCGTGTCGCGTCGTTCGTCAGCCAATATTCCAGAGACTGCCAGCCTCTTTCCAGCGTGCTCTGGCGTGCAGGACTACCGACTTGTCTCGGTTCCGCGCTCCAGTCGATGCAATCCGCAGCGGTTCCATCGGCGCGCCATAACCCAATCCCTCGGAGATCCCCCTCGCTCTAACCATCGCGCCTCCCTGGCTCTGTGAGTCCTCACCAGGTTGTGAAGAGTCTGTTCCAAGTGCTGCTTGGGCATCAATACGCTCAGGGCGAAAGTGGCGGCCTCCGCGTGAGGATCGCGCACCCCGCAAGAGAACCCTGCCACAACTTCCCGAGGGACCGGGGTCATCCGGCGACCGGTCGCCTCGCGTCTCGTGGTACCGACATTTGTCTCGCAGAAAGGAGTAGAGGGTTCAGGCTTCCTCACCTCAAAGGCGTCAAATGCGGGGTCAGGGCTGGGGATCGTCCTCCGTGCACAGAGTGAAGTAGGATGGCGTGGACACGTTCACCGTGGAATTGCCGCCTTTCCTGATATCTCCACCAGCGCTTTAGCAGGGCTGCGCTGGGCAGGCTCCTCTCCGCCGGGGCGCGCCGAGTCGGTCACCCGCTCAGCGTCGGATCAGATGGCGGGCCATGCTGTCGGTCTCCGATGCGCCTCTGTGAAAGCGTGTACGCTTGTTCTCCACCAGGCCCACGAAGAGCATCGCGAAATCACGGCGTGTGCAGCGTGGCCAGGTGCTCCAGGCGAAGTAGGTTCAGGGCGGCCTCGTCTGGCCTGTGTCGGTCGTAGTCCTGCGCGACCAACAGATCGTACCCGCGGCGTGGTGCGATCGATGCAAGCGCCCTCGCACAGCACGCCGCGGGCTTGACTGTCCCACCGAAGAAAGCGCTCGAGTCCATGTCGTCCCTCTGGCGCTTTCTTGGTGGTAGAAATGTCGCGACCAGCGGCCGCCGCTGCCGCGCGCTCTTTGTCGGCGGAGCCACATCCTTTCTCCTGGAAGCCGCACAGGTGCGAAAGCGGCCTTCTCCGTGGAACTGAATAGAGGGCCCTGGGTGTGGCGCTCCAGAGCTCCAGCGTGAAGGGCTCGCGCGCTACCAGCCACCGGGTAAGCCGTCCAGTCGGTCCATTGCCAGCCGATGGAACTTGCGGAGAACAACACAGACAGATAGTTTGACTTTGTTTGATCGGCTAGCTTTTGGGTTCAATAAACAAAAGGCAGCTTAAGTTACAACCTGCGCGCGCGCGCGGCGACTCCCCTGGTGGGTGTACAACCTACAGCGGATGGGGCGGGGATTAGACAGGCGCGTCCAGTGCCGCGTGAGAGGACCCACGGTTGGCGCGCTGGGTTTTGTAAATACATCGTAGCAGCGGCAGCGTCGAGGCTCGCGTCGTGTTTCGTGAAGATCCGTCTGTGTCGGTGGCGGGGGTGTGAGTCAAAGCTTGAAAATACTGGCGTCGTGTCGCGTCCCTCGCGGTGTGACAGACCATGAGCTTGTACTTTTTGTGCTGCGTGGTAATACAGGGTGTGTTGCACCGCATGGACATGCAAGGCGTTCCCTCGTTGTCTCGCCTGGCCCCTCCGTGAGCGAGGCGCGTAGGTCTTCGGAGGCGACCGGAGACCGCCTCAAGCTAACTCCGCGCTGAAGGGGTAGGCTGCGATGAGCCCAGGGGCGTCGGCAGCTCGTACCAGGTGGCGGCGCTTTTGAGTTCGGGCAGGCGAGCCCATCCTGCTCGCGGTCCCGGGACCTCGCCCACAGCTGCGGAGGCAAAGCGTTCGTCCCCATGCGTGTGCCGCGAAGCGACGACGCGTTCCCATCGGGGCTCGGGCATGGTCCCGTTGAACCCGTCGGTGTCAAGAGAATAGCGGATCGGCGTTTCGTTTTTGTAGTCACGGTGTGAGCGGACCTGGGCAGCGTGTTGCTGTACCGAACAGCCCGTCAGCGCGTCGGACTCTGTCTTCTGGGGTCTTCGGCGTGGTTGGACCACACCACGGCGTGCATGCCCGTATCTTGATGCGGCGTTCAACCACGAGCTCATGGCGTCGAGCAGCGTTCCAGCGCAGGTCTATCACGCCGCGCTTGCTCGGTCCGCATGGCCGCTTGGTGGTGCTCGCGGGAGATCGCCGCCGGCGGAGGAACCGGGTCGATCAGGCCTAGCGCCCGCGGCCTCGCCGAACAGCCTGTTCCCGTGCTCGGGCGCGGGCAGCGCGATCCTGCGGCCTATCACGTACAGGGCGCTGAAATTGTCCCGTCCGGAGCAGCGTCTATGGTGATGGCGTCCGGCAGCCTTCCGTCGCCCGGCTTCTGTTTGGCGTGGGCCCGGTCTGCCGCAGTTGAACTGATCCACCACGGTCAGAGGCCTCTGCCGAGCAGCGAAGTGAGAGGCGCGACCTGTACGCGTATAGGCGGGGCAGGCTCGGCGTTCGATCTGATACACCAACACGCGTCGCGCGCACCGGGGTAGCTCGCGCTCGGTGCGGATCAGCCACCTGTGCGGCGGCGGCAGCGGGCTCTGGCTCGTAAGCCCACAGGAATCGAGCCTGGCGTCCGCGGCTTTTTCTCGCGAGCCGTCGTCGCGTGCGACCAGCGCCGGCGGCGGCGTGCGCCGGCGTGTCGGCTTTGGCGACCTCGTCGGCGCGCGCGCATCTCCTTTCGAGGAAGAGGACTTGAGCGAGACCCGGCCGGTCGCACGAGCAGCGCTCGTCCCGAGCGTGGCGATCAGCTCGGCTACGGCGGCGTCTGAAGTTAAAGCGGTGAGAGGAGCACAGGTGCAGCGTGTCTTCTCTGAGAGACTTCAGGTTCACCCCTTCTGCTCGGGCACGTACAGTTCTTCTCCCATGACCGGCCACGGGGTCAGCGCCAGGGCCCTGTACAGCGAACAGCACAGGTTCGGTCCTTCCATCGAGGACAGCGGGAAGGCTGCCTGCGAGTGGAAGAAAGGGGAAAGCGGATCGTGAAATGGAAAGGGGAGACCGAGGAGTGGCGGGGAGAGGACCGGGGTGGTGCCTCGAAGACAACGGAGTGTCGACAGAGGCGGCGGGCACAAAGGCTCCTTTCCGTTCACGGCAGGGTCCCGGAAGAGCTGTTGAGAGAGTGCGAGAGAAATCGCCAGACGCGTTGGTGGGCGCGCCGCGCAAAGCCACCAACCTCTACAGGAGAGTTTCCACGGTCAGCTACAGCTCGGCGGCAGGTGTTCGCGGGCAAAGGCTCAGCGTCGGCAAGCGGTGCGGCGGCGCTAAGTGTTTGGCGTGCCTTGTGGCGCTGGTGAAGAGCAGCAAAGACCGGCGCAGAGCGGCGTGAAGCTCCGCTGCCCTTGCGGCGTGAGGGTGTGCGACGCGTGTTTAAAGCGACCCGAGTGGTATCTGGCGAGCCTCACTTCAGCAGCTGTTCCGTCGTGCGTGAGTTGAGTGCGCGAGATGCGGCGTGCCAGCGGTGCTGATGAATAAACCCTGCTGCGCCTGGATGTGTTCGCGATGTTGGCGATCTGCGCGGCGGCTCCTCGTGCTCGGTGTTGGCGCCCGGTGTCGCGGGAGCCTCGTGGCGTCGCAGCCTGTGTTGCGACACGAGGGCGCCTGCGACTCGACCTCGGGCCCGTGCTGCGATGAGAGGAAGCTCGCCGAGTACAGAGAAGAGATCAGAGCCGGGTGGGTGGCGGGTCGTCCAGCAGGCGCGTGTCGGCGTCCGATCTCGGCGCTTTTCCCGGGTGTCCGGTACTCGGGCGGTGTGCTCGTGCGAGTCAAAGACCGCCCGAACCCCATGTGTCCCGCTGTACTCGGTACTGGCGTGATGGAGCTGCTGGCCAGGAACCCAAATCCCCTCATGGCCTCGTTCGCGGGCGGCGGTGCGGGCAGGGCTTTGGCGGCGCAGCGTGTACAGCAGAGCCCTACTCGCAGCCATGCTCGCGACCCGACCTGCCTCCGTGCCTCGCGCTCATTCGTGCAAAGGGGGCTGGTGAGCGCCAAGACCGGGCGTTGAAATCTCTGGTGGCGCCGAGGCGTACAAGCGACTGGTGGCGGACAGAGAAAGGGCCTCGTCCACGGAGGCGCCTGCGGGGCGGTCGCGCCGCCGTCGCACTGCATCCTCTGTCTCCTTTTCAACCAGTCTGCGCGGTGGCGCAGATGTGCAGTTCTCACGGCCTGAGGCTGGAGCCTCACCCGTCGGGCCGTGTATTATTTCAGCGTGAAGCTCGCGCCCGGCGTCGGCGTGCCGAAGTATCCGTGCGGGACTATCAGGGTTACCTGATCAGCTTCCAGGGCTCCGTGGGCAGTTTACAAGCCGCGTTCTATTACAACTGGAGAGACATGCTGGAGATAATACGGAGAGATAGCTCGGGTTGGTGGCGCTTTCGGCGTGACAAGGTGCTTTAGCATGGAAAACTCAGATGGGGACGAGATGAGGAACCGAGAGGCGTATCTGAGGTCGTTTACTTGTTTTTCGTAAAAAAAGGTTGTACAGACCAGCGTAAAGGCGAGAATTGGCGTCGGGAATGTTATCCCGGTGATTACGACCTACTCTTCCATCAAAACCCTGCAAAAGCGCTGCAGATTCGCTCGACTATCGTTGAAATCATCCAAAAGGTACTCTGGTACGATGATCAGTCACGTTAAACCAGTCACCCCTCGGACCTTACCGTTCACTTACCTCTCACGGAAAAAAAGCCGTAAGGGATTCGGCTTTTGTTGCACCTTGTCCTATCGCCTCCGAAAGTCTCTGACTGCAGCTCAAAGGATCCGACTGCCACAGCAAACCCCAGACCTCTTCTTAAAGCATCACAGATAAAACAAAGAAAAACCGTGTTGAGCTAGAAGAGTTGCGAATCTGCAAAAATCTGGCTTTATTTGCTCTCACCAGTTTCGATGCTCTCCGCTCTCCCTCCTCCACACTGGCCCATTCCTCACTCGTGCCCGATTGTCCTGAGTCTACACAACAGAAAGCGAAAAAACGCTGTTAGGGTCCACAGGGTAGAGCTAAGCGCGGCAAAACAATTCGTTTTCACATAGGTCCTTCAGGCTTGAAGCTACTAAGTGTAGCTGGTGGTCATCATAGGCATGCACCTTTCTTTCAGGCGCGTGGCGTAGGTGTCGACCGCCTCAGAAACCGTCTGAGCGCCGCTCAGAGCGTCTCCTCCGTCTTCGACTGAAAAACTTCACAGTTTGCTCGATGCCAGGACAGCGCTAAGATTCAGCTTTCGCTTCTCTCTCACCTGGAGTTCCCCTCTGAACCACGTTATGGATCGTCTCTGAGCCAATCTTAACTTTCTCAAATGTTTTTCCTGCTTATATTTCTTCTGCAGTTATGCTTTTTCAGTAGACAGAAAACTAGTAGCTAATGTATGTACATCATGCCTTCTATGTCTGCAAAGTAATCATCACGGAAACCAATGTTTTTATTGCCTTTCATGTTGTACTGCCTTTTATTACTGTTAGAAACAGATTGGAGCAGCAAGCCATTATTAGACCAGTGTTTTGCTGTGGAAGGCACACAGTTTCTTAACGTGCATAGTGGAGTTAAGGTATTATATTAGCGTGATTCTAGAACTGTTGTTGTAAGCTGTACTGAAGAACACATAAGTTCAATAAAACTGCAACGTTTTTATAATACATGGATGTCTTAAGTGGATCTTTTTTTTTTTGACCATTGGACAGGCCTAAGGCAGCCTTTACAGGCAGCTTCTTCTCTCTCCCTGGAGTTCCCCTCAGCCATCCTCCGCCTGAGTTTTCTTTCTGAATAGCGGATCTCCTTCTCTTTGGAGCTTCTCTCCCTGGAGTTCAATAAAAGCCATCCTCCGCCTGAGTTTTCTTTCTGAATACGGATCTCCTTCGCTTTCGCTTCTCTCTCCCCTGGAGTTCCCCCGAGCCATCCTCTCGCCTGAGTTTTCTTTCTGAATACGGATCTCCTTTCTTTCGCTTCTCTCTCCCCTGGAGTTCTCCTCCGAGCCATCGTCTGCCTGAGTTTTCTTTCTGAATCGTATCCCCTTAGCTTTCGCCTCTTTCACTGTGAACACATGACCGCCACCCCTTTCCTTAAAACAATGTTTACGGCCCCCCGCTGTTACTACTGTTGTAATCCTTAAGAAAGGCACACGCTCTGCACCAATCAATAAACTCCCATCAAAAACCTTGACTGTACGTGTTTTGCATGCTTTGACTTCGAAGGGAGGTCACGGCGGTCTCCCTACCAGCGGGGAGTTATTCACGGGGTAGAAATGGAGAGATCTGGCGTTAGCCAGTCTCAGTGAAGCGAGGGGAAGAGGCGCAGGACCGCTCTCTGTGAGCAAAACAGTCTGTCGGATCCCTCTATCTATCTAACCCTTCTCTCTCTCGATCGCACAACTTAGCCCTATCGACTCCCGACATGGAACCGGTTGCAGCGGTCGTGTTCAGAGTTGACGCGGAGTTTCCGGCATGGACCCGGCAAGCTGACCATGAACAAGGCGAACTCAAGATAGCCCTGCGCGACCAGCTGTGCCTCCACAGCAAGTTCGGCGCTTCTCTGGGACTGCAGGCCTTGAGCTCGCGTTGCTGCGAAGAAGCCATCGACAGATATCGGGACCACCGCTTGGCGCGGCGGGCTGGTTCCTGGGCGTGGCGGGGGGCGAGGCTCGCGTGCGCGGTCTCAGCGGCGTCACCATCCGGTGGTTCTGCCCGCAGTCAGCGCGATGGACGAATCAGCGACCCGCGTGCGAGGCGGCGAAGCTCCTGGGGATGCTGCGGGCGTGGCAAATGTCCGCGGCATGTTTTCCCTCTCGGTGAAGATATGCGGCGTTTACACCCGTCGACCGAGGAATTGACCGACCGTACCCGCGACTGGCGAGCGGCGTCGGCGCTGGCGGCGAGGGGGCTCCTCGAGGCGTTCTTGGGCTCGTCGGCGACCGGCGCCCTCGTGGGGCAGCGCGGGGTATAGAGGGGCGGAGAAGGGCGTGATAGTGGCACTGAGAGGCGGTTTTCCCAGCGCCGCGAAGAAAGCGCCCGTGCGTTTGCTGTTCGCCTATCTGTCTCTGGCCCGGCTGCAGCGGACCGAGCTGGGGTCGCTCGACCTCAGCGGAGGCGCCTGGGGCGCCCGATCGCTCGAGTGGCAGGCGCTGTTGAAAGCGTCGTTACGCGTGGCGATCAGGTGGCGCGGCCCGTGGTGGGCTTCGTGGCGTGTGCTCTCTGATGGGGTTCAAGGAGGCTTACGGCGGCCCGCGGTGACAGTTGCGGCGAGCAGAAAGTTGATCCGCCCGATCGCGATCTGATCGAGCTCTTGAAGAGCTGAAGCCTGGTCAGCTCACTGCAAAGGACCTCCTCGAGCTCGAGTGCTCTTTGGCGGGATTGTCCCGTGCGAGGTTGTGTTGGGTGCGTCGAAAGTGCGCCGGAGTCTCTGGCGCTGCTGCTGCCGAGGCGTGTTTAGCGTGCAGAGGCGCGCCAAAGCGCCAGAGCTCAAGCGAGAAAGAGGCAGGGAAAAAGCGGGACCGGGTGAGAGGAGGACCGGTGGAGCCGACCCGATGGACGGGAAGCTTTCCCTCTATTGCTACGAGGCGGTGTGAGGAGCCGCTCCTGTGGAAGAATTCACCGCATGCCGCAGCGCAAGCACACAAGAAAAGCACACGGAAAAGCAAGCAATGCACACCTCGCATGTTGTCACAGTGAAATAGCTTTATTCTTGTTCTATGTGAATTACAAATGCTTCGTGGTAACCAGGGTGTTTGTGAAACTGTGTCATTTCAATAAAGTCTTTTTAATCGCTCCGTGCGGAAGGCGGAGGTTGGTGTCCATCCATCTCGAGTATTACGAGGGGAAGCTGGAACCATTGCCTCAGTAGTTCCCAGGGGTTGTTTCATTGCCACTTGTAAATCACGCGGCGTTGAGCGAGTTTGAGCAGCAGTCCACGGCGCTCGGTCCGTTTGCAGCGGCCCCTGCTATATTTCTCGAAGGTATCCAGCGTCCACGAAGCACCCTCATCATATCCTTGCAACCGGGTAGGTGGTCCTGTTGAAGATACTGCCAGTGATAAATGCGGATGGCGTACACGCACCACGATGCACTTGGGCGCGGTGTCAAACACCGTGTAACGCCGAAGAGCTGAACAAGGCGTCGGGAGCGCCATGAAACCTCTCTCGTACCTCTCTCTCCCGAGCATCATCCTGTAGGTACCCCTGTGCTCTTGGCTGAATCCGAGGCAATGCAGGCAGTCCATCTTTGTCGCGTCCACATGGTACAAGTGCTTAGCTAGCAGGCAGGTTTCTCTCGAACTCCCGTATCTCGGACTCACTGTGACAACAGCGGTGGCAGTCTTCTTCCTCTCGTCCTCCTGCTCCCCTCTTTCCTTCCATGAATTTCTCTCCGCTACTGGGGGCGCGGCCCCGAACTCAATCCGATCTCCTTCCTTTGGCCAGAATCCTCCACGCTCTCCTCGCTCTCCTGCGTCTGTTTGCCAACCTAGAAGGTGTATCGATCAGAGGTGTTTTAACTAGGCTCGCCCTGGCGAGTCTCTTGATCTCGGGACGCGTCTCCGACCTTGTGCAGCTGAGCTTCGCGCGTCGCGCGCGCAGGCGGGGCAGTATTCCACCGTCCCCAAGTGTACCACGAGCCTCGCGGTACTCTGTGAAATCAGGGAAGCGACTAGGCCTCTATCGAACCGCCGCTGGCCCTGATGAAGGATGTCGCCCTCCTCCGTTCCACAGTCGTCGTGGTCCCACGCCTCGATCGCGGGCGTGAAGCCTGAGCAGATTCCGCGGCGTGAGTCTCGAGCATTGTTCACTGATACACCTCTCACGGCGTGGTTAGGTGTCAGACCAGCGGTCGGGCGCTTTCTGCGGTGATGGCTCGCTTTTGTCGGTCGGGCGTTCGGCGGCGTTCGGACGAGCTGTGGTCGGCGCTTTCTGTGCTTCGGGCGTTCCGTGCGATGGTCAGGCGGTTTCTGTCCTGTCGGGCGTTCTGTGCGGCAGTCGGGCGCTTTCTGTGTTGGCGGTCAGGCGTTCTGAGCTGCGGTCAGGCGCTTTCTGTCGGTCGGGCGTTCAGCGGCGCGGCGGCGTTGGGCGAGCTGCGGTGGGCGCTTTCTGTAAGGTCGGACGTTCCGTGCGACGGTCAGGCGGTTTCTGTCCTGTCGGGCGTTCTGTGCGGCGGTCGGGCGCTTTCTGTGTTGGCGGTCAGGCGTTCTGAGCTGCGGTCAGCGCTTTCTGTCGGTCGGGCGTTCGTCGGGGCGCGGCGTTCGGCAGCGTTGGCGGGGAAGAGCTGCGGTGGAGCGCTTTCTGTAAGGTCGGACGTTCCGTGCGACGGTCAGACGGTTTCTGTCATGTCGGGCGTTCTGTGCGGCGGTCGGACGCTTTCTGTGGCGGCGGTCGGACGATTGATTAACCCGTGAGCGTCTCCCTCCCTTTGTGTTTTTTCACAGAGCCGGGGGCGGTCTCATCTCTGAATGGTCTTTGAGAGCCTCTGGTAGGTGAGGGCCCGTCCCTCGTCGTCTAGGCAGCCGAGGTCTGTGTAGAGTCGAGTTGGGCCTTTGTTTGCCTGATTTTATAGGCATGGCTGGCGAAACCAGAGGTTTGATGAAGCAGCGTTCTGGGGTCGCAAGGCGACCAGGTTCCTGCAGACAGAAAGGTGAAGGGAGCTGGTCGGAAGCGGCGGCCGTGATGGAAAGAGTCGTGAACCGAGTGCTCGGCGCTCGCGGATCGGCGTGCGAGGTAAGCGGGAAATCGCGGCGAGCCGACTCTTTACTTTGTTTGACACGCATTGCCTTTCCTTTGCTCGCAGAAATTATCGGTACTGGGCGCCGCGAAGGCAGCAGAGTCGTAACCCAAGTGGCGCAAATATCTTCAGTGGCGGCATCGTCAACTGGGGCGCGTCGTCAGCCTGGTGAGCTTAGGAGCGCGATCTGTCGGAGCCAGGGGTCGGGCAGCGGCGGATGGGGCGACGGCGTGGCGAGGCGGTGGGGATGAGATAGCCTCGTATTTGCTTGAGAAACACGACGACTGGCTGGTGGAAAACAACTACTGGGTCTGTCCTGGCCTCTGTCTGGTGGGATAAGCGATCGTGTGTCGTGATGATTGCGGCAGCGTGATCTGTGATCGTGTTCATGTCGTCTGCCCACAGGGCCAGTTCTCGGAGTTCTTGAGGCGGCCGAGACTTCGGCGTGGGAGGTTCGGAGCAGATCCCTCTCCAGCTCATGCTGGTCACAGGAGCTGCGCTTTTGGCATTTGCCTGGTTTGAGTGCTCTGGCGTGGGAAATAAATGAATAAAAACACACTTTGGTCAACTGTCTGTTTCTTCGTTCGTTCGCAGCAACCGCACATGTCGTGTGGCTTTTTAGAGAGTTGCTGGGGCACCCTAAAAGTAAAGAATTACAGTAGACCCATAAGCTTTCTTACTGCTTTATTAGAGTCACAGTCTTATGTGTATCAGCGCTACAACACCAATTCTTTTGTCAGCGTAATGCGGTCAGTGATCGAGAACCAAACACTTGTAGATGCTCATAGGAAACCATCCACAGACACATCGTGTAGTCCCTCCACGTCGGGGCGTGTAAGGGGATGCTTCTCTCTCCTCCCAGTCGGCGGCGAACCCAAAGTCAGCGGCCCTCACCTTCTGTCGGTTCCAGAAACTCCAGTAGATCACCAATATCAAACCGGCGCCCTGATCACACACGCCGCTCGAAGCAGCCTCGCGATCCGTAGGCTCGTTATGCGTCGGAGAGAGGCGGCGGGGCGTCGCTCCGTGCGGTCCGCTGGACCGGCGTCGTCTCACCGCAGAGGATATCGGGGCGTCCTCAGCGGGCCCTCTCGTGCTCAACTCGCCGCGGCCGCACCTCGTCTACCCCAGTGTGCTCGCAAGTGCTCCTCCCAGTCGGCGGCGAACCCAAAGTCAGCGGCCCTCACCTTCTGCGGTTCCAGAAACTCCAGTAGATCACCAATATCAAACCGGCGCCCTGATCACACGCCGCTCGAAGCAGCCTCGCGATCCGTAGGCTCGTTATGCGTCGGAGAGAGGCGGCGGGGCGTCGCTCCGTGCGGTCCGCTGGACCCGGCGTCGTCTCACCGCAGAGGATATCGGGGCGTCCTCAGCGGGCCCTCTCGTGCTCAACTTCGCCGCGGCCGCACCTCGTCTACCCCAGTGTGCTCGCAAGTGCTCCTCCCAGTCGGCGGCGAACCCAAAGTCAGCGGCCCTCACCTTCTGCGGTTCCAGAAACTCCAGTAGATCACCAATATCAAACCCGCGCGCCCTGATCACACCGCCGCTCGAAGCAGCCTCGCGATCCGTAGGCTCGTTATGCGTCGGAGAGAGGCGAGGCGTCGATCCGTGCGGTCCGCTGGACCCGGCGTCGTCTCACCGCAGAGGATATCGGGGCGTCCTCAGCGGGCCCTCTCGTGCTCAACTCGCCGCGGCCGCCCCTCGTCCACCCCAGTGCCCCTCGCGGCGCTCATCCGCTGAGGCCATGGGTGGGTCCCTAGTTTTCTCCGGATGGCAGAGCGGATCGATGATCGCTCGTGACCGTGGCGTTCAAGTTGCACGAGGGCCCGTCCCGACCCACGAAGCTCCGGGGCCCGTCCGTCGCCGTGCCAGATGCTGTCAAGTAGTCTTTCCAGTACTGGGCGTCGGGACTCAGGTTGCCCTCCGTCGTGGTAAACAGGCGTTTCTGATCTTTTCACGAGCCCAATCCCCTCAGTACTCCCAATGGCCCCGTACTGTCGCGCGAAGGCGTGGCACTCGCGGCGTTAAAGTGTCTGTGTTGAACACGCCCGGATTGGGCGCGCGTAGCGATACACCGTATGGGACTGCGCCGTCAGGGCACCGTTCGCTCCCGTCGGGGAATATGGCGAAGTCCTTTCGTAGCTATGATCGATCCCCTGCAGCACAGACAGTACATCGTACACCCTCCGAGATACCTGTGCTTTTGGCTCTGAGCACCTCAGCGCGGTGCATTCGCAAGATGGTTGAGGTGTCTTTGAGTAACTTTGCCTCAGCGCTTTTAGGAGCTCCCTGGTGTACCGCACTGCGTGCATTTCCCGTGCGCTGTCAGAAGTGGCATGGTGACTTTCGGGGCAGGCTTCTGTAGCAGAGAATATTACGGCGATGCTCCATCTAATAAGATGGCGGTCGGGCGCCTTGAGCTGCGGTGGCCTGGCGGTCGGGCGCTCAGTGGCGGTCGGGCGCTCAGTGGCGGTCGGACGGACGGTCGGGCGCTCGAATGGCGGTCGGGCGTTCTCAGTGGCGGTCGGACTGTGAAGGCGGTCGGATGGACGGTCGGGCGCTCAGTGGCGGTCGGGCGCTCTCAGTGGCGGTCGGACTCTCTGAAGGCGGTCGGATGGACGGTCGGGCGCTCAGTGGCGGGCGCTCAGTGGGATCGGGCGCTCAGTGGCGTCGGGCGCTCAGTGGCGGTCGGGCGCTCTCAGTGGCGGTCGGACTCTCTGAAGTGGCGTCGGATGGACTGGATCGGGCGCTCAGTGGCGGTCGGGCGCCCAGTGGCGGTCGGGCGCCCGAGTGGCGGTCGGGCGCTCTCAGTGGCGGTCGGACTCTCTGAAGGCGGTCGGATGGACTGGTCGGGCGCTCGAGTGGCGGTCGGGCGCTCAGTGGCGATCGCATGCTCAGTGGCGTCGGGCGCTCAGTGGCGGTCGGGCGCCCAGTGGCGTCGGGCGCCCGAGTGGCGGTCGGGCGCTCAGTGGCGGTCGGGCGCTCTCAGTGGCGGTCGGACTCTCTGAAGAAGCGGTCGGATGGACTGGTCGGGCGCTCCAGTGGCGGTCGGGCGCCCGAGTGGCCGTCGGGCGCTCTCAGTAGCGATCGGAGGAGGTGGGCGTAAGCTCTTAGGGGCGTTCGGAGGCTTTCTTTGTCGGTCGGGCGCTCTCAGTAGCATTCGGGCGCTCTGGGAGCAACGTGTCTGTCGCAGTAGGAGGAGAAAGCTTCGGACTCCCTCGATATGCCTCTGCGGTTGCTTTCACAGTGGCCCTGCTCAACCGCTCGACCGAAGGTAGCGGAGCGCGGTCGTGGACCTCTTCCGCAAAGTGGAGCCGTTGACCGAGGCTGAGGGTGGAACTCGAGGCGGCTTTGAGGCATTGGGCGCTAAGTTCGCGTTCACCTTCAAGGTCAAGGTATCAAACTGGCATGTGTCCGCTACCTCCCTGGCGCTGGATCAGGACCGTACCAGCGAGATGATGCGAGGCTGTGGACGCGTTCACGGGCTCCGTACATGCATTTCACCTACAAGCGTATACCTGCGAAAGGTGCACATGCGCTGCAGCGAAATGCGTACAAAGCGCGGCGTTCGGCGCTTAGAAGCGCGATGTTTACTCGCTCAGATCTAGGACCGTGCGAAGCAGGGCGCTCGGGCGTAAAGGGAAGTCCACTCGTCGGGATCCCAACCACATGTTGGCGCGACCTTTCGAGATCGCCGAGCATGTCGGACGAGGAATTCGGCGTGTGGTTCACCTTTCGGTTCGGCGGGGGCGTGCGCTCGACACCAGAATCGATGCCAACCCGCATGTCGGAGACATGATCAGCGCGTTGGCGGGAATGCGGAGGAGATATGGGCTTTGATGGAAGAACTCTGTGCTACTTCCCCCTGCATGCCTGTCAGCGTGCGCTCGAAGAACACGCCAAAGAATTCCTGAGGATAGTGGAGCCCCCTTCCGAGTCTACTCGCGCTGGAGCTGACACGGGAAACTCGAACTTCGCTTCAGCCGAGGCGTCACAGAGCGAGCCCGGCAGCGGCGGAGGCGTCCCCTGTTGCGGCGAAAGACCCAAGGAGGCGGAGGGGCGACGGGAGACCCACTCATCGGCGTCGAGCGAGGCGGCGTCCGCGGGATACATCAGATGTCAGTAGAGGCGTGATCAGGCCCTCGTCAAGTCGGACGGGGGCGAAGGCAAGGCCCGAATGGGGAGGATAGTGGGGGTTACAAAATAAAAAACAAATCAAATCACTTCACACACAAGGCAGTAGGGTAGAGGATTGGGACACCGTAGCTCACTCGTCCCTCTTGTTCGACGTCTCGGATGGAAGGATATGTCAAAGACACTTCCCAGCCCGTGATCGGCGCGGCGCCTACGGTGTGGTGTACAGGGTGAGTCTCGGCGGACGGCGAAGAGTTTGCGTTGAAGTGCCCACGCCGCGGTGCGGAGGGCGCGACCGTGAGAGCTGTCTTGCCTGGCCGCCCTGCGAGTCACCCCAAACATAATACAGTTGTTGGATTGCTTCATGGGCGAGGGCAGCACCGTGGCCATGCTCATGCCCTCGTGCCCTACACGCTGAGCACAGCTATCCCGCGAAGATCCCGAGCGATCGACCTGGAGGGGCGTCTCCCTTGGCGAGACCCAGGATCCCGCTGAGTTTCGTGGCCAGTTTCTCCAGTCAGGCGGCAAGCGCCTTGGCCTACATGCACAGGCTGAACCTGATACACAGAGACATCGCCCCTAACAACCTGCTGCTCACGGAGGATCTCACCGTGAAGGTGGCGACCTGGGCCTCGCCAGACAGTCGTCCAGGCGGATGAGCTTGGCGTGGTCACGAGCCCTACAGAGCCCGGAGTTATTCGCGCGGGCGGACGCAGAAGTACGTGCGCCATAGGCGTCTGGAGCTTGGGGGCGTGATAGCGGGCGCGATGGAAGGCAAGGTGGTCTTCTTGCGTTGGGGCTCTATTCCACGTTCGACATGATCGTGGGGCTCTTGCTCAGTGTCGGATCGTCCGGAGAAAGCGCGACCGTGGCGCTCAACAGAAATCAGCTGGTGCCCAACCTGATGAGCTGCGAGCCCGCCAGAGGGTGGCGCTGAGTCTCCTGGCGTTTCAGGCCAGCGAAGGCTAACGGCGGAGGAGTTGTTAGGAGGCGCCGAGTGGATGGCGCTCGCCCGCATGACCGAAGAGGAGAAGGCCCGGTGTTGGAGCGATGCAAGAGTGCGCGTGCAGTCAAGTGTGAAGTTACAGTGATGTTCTTTTGTCAAAATCATTCCTAAGTGAATCTATGTGAATCAACAAGCATGTCATACAATAAAAAGAACACGCCATCAATCAGGTTTTCTGAGGTATTTATTTCATCACTCGGCAGCTTCACTACGGTACATTTGCTGACTTACACATGCAGAACCGATGCATAAAACATCCTTTTCTTTTAGAGCCAGCGAATAAAGCACAAAATCATCCTGTACTGTGTGATTGCATCTCACTGCAGTACAAAGTCCTAGTGTCTTATGGAATTACATCGCACAGCAGGCGGGTTTGTGTGTTGATTAAAAACAAGCGTTTGCGGGCGGGTTGTAGTGATTAAAAAGAAACACATAGTGCACATAGTTCATGCTAGCATGGCAACAACGAGAGGGGCATAGTATAGTAGGCGAGCATCATGCGGCGAGGGTAGGGCGCCGTTTTCCCTCTCCAAGTCTGCCACTTCTCCAACTCTCTCTTGGCCTCAGCGTGGGTCGCCTCGATCCTCCTGAGCACTGAAATGGGACAGAAGTTGCGGTTAACTACCATCTAGCACGATGGATAATGCGTGGCAGGTAGAAAGAAAGAAATAGGGGAGCGTCGTACGGTCACTCATGTTGTGGAGTTTCACGGACGTCCGCACATCCTCCATGGTTTGCACATCAGGCACCGGCGGCGGGTCGCGAAAAATCCGGACACGAAGTGTTGTGATGCGGCAAGGCGCAACAGTGACCAGCGGCCAATGTCGCGAGCAGGAGCATGTCGGGATCAGCATTCTCACGAGGTTCGGCTGTGAGATGAGCGTATCCTCAGGGTCAGGCACACAGCTCTTGGGCTCTGGAAAGCGGATCTTGCTCTGCGGACTCTCTCCGCCTGCCCTTCTTTTAAAGACCAGGCCCCTGGGCGCATCTCACAAGGCCGGCCCGTAAAAACCATGTGGGCTGACTATTGTGCAAAACCAAGCCCCCACACACCGGTCGGACGCTCTGAGTAGCGGTCGGACGGACCGGTCGGGCGCTCTGAGGTCGGTCGGGCGCTCTCAATGTGATCGGAGGCTGTGAGGGCAGGCGGACAAGCGGTCGGGCGCTCTGAGAGGTCGGGCGCTCTGAGTGGTGGTCGGGCGCTCTCAGTGGCGGTCGCGGACGGACGGTCGGCGGTCGGAGGCTCCAGTGGCGGTCGGAGGCTCAGTGGCGGTCGGGCGCTGTCAGTGGCGCTCGGTCGAGGCTCAGTGGCGGTCGGGCGCTGTCAGTGGCGGTCGGGCGGACGGTCGGAGGCTCAGTGGCGGTCGGAGGCTCTCAGTGGCGGTCGCTCAGTGGCGGTCGGCTCGCTCGGGCTCGTGCGCTGTTCTGGCTCAGTACTGTGGCGTCGGGCGCTCCGAGGGCTTCGGTCGCTCTCAGGGGCTCGCTTTAGGTGTCCTGAATCAAAAGGGAGCGGTGGCGGTCGGGCGCTCTCAGTGGCGGGCGGCGGTCGGGAGCTCAGTGGCTCGGGGCTGTCAGTGGCGGTCGGAGCTCGGAGCTCAGTGGCTCGGAGAGCTCAGTGGCGGTCGGGCGCTCTCAGTTCGGGGGGGGCTTAAGCTCTGAGGCGGCGGAAATTTTCTGGCCTTAGCCGGGCGCTCTCAGTAGCGTTTGGGCGCTCTGAGGAAGGTCGGACGCTCTGAGCAGCAGTCGGACGGACTAGGGGTGAAATGTGCTTGTGTGAAACTGTTCCGATGACTGTGACCACTTTTGACACAACACAATAAAGATTTTTGACTCCATGTGGGCTTTAGGTGTCCTGAATCAAAAGACTCACACTGTGTCCGTCACTTCACAAAAACACACAGAATGAGAAGCGGTCAGGCGCTTGAGTTGCTTCGGGAGCTCAGTACAGGTCGGGCGCTCTCAGTGGAGGTCGGACGGACGGTCGGGAGTGGCTCAGTGGCGGTCGGGGCTCAGAGTGGCGGTCGGGGCGCTCAGTGGCGGTCGGAGGCTCAGTGGCGGTCGGGCGCTCAGTGGCGGTCGGCGGACGTCGGAGAGCTCAGTGGCGGTCGGCTCAGTGGCGGTCGGAGCTCAGTGGCGGTCGGGCGCTCTCAGTGGCGGTCGGGCGGGGCGGGGCTTAAGCTCTGAGGCGGCGGAAATTTTCTGGCCTTGCCGGGCGCTCTCAGTAGCGTTTGGGCGCTCTGAGGAAGGTCGGGCGCTCTGAGCAGCAGTCGGACGGACTAGGGGTGGAAATGTGCTTGTGTGAAACTGTTCCGATGACTGTGACCACTTTTGACACAACACAATAAAGATTTTTGACTCCATGTGGGCTTTAGGTGTCCTGAATCAAAAGACTCACACTGTGTCCGTCACTTCACAAAAACACACAGAATGAGAAGCGGTCAGGCGCTTGAGTTGCTCGGAGCTCAGTACAGGTCGGGCGCTCTCAGTGGAAGTCGGACGGACGGTCGGGGCTCAGTGGCGGTCGGAGAGCTCAGTGGCGGTCGGAGAGCTCAGTGGCGGTCGGAGCTCAGTGGCGGTCGGAGGCTCAGTGGCGGTCGGAGGCTCTCAGACGGCGGTCGGAGGCTCAGTGGCGGTCGGAGGCTCAGTGGCGGTCGGAGCTCAGTGGCGGTCGGGCGCTCTCAGTGGCGGTCGGCGGGGCGGGGCTTAAGCTCTGAGGCGGCGGAAATTTTCTGGCCTTGTCGGCGCTCTCAGTAGCGTTTGGGCGCTCTGAGGAAGGTCGGGCGCTCTGAGCAGCAGTCGGACGGACTAGGGGTGAAATGTGCTTGTGTGAAACTGTTCCGATGACTGTGACCACTTTTGACACAACACAATAAAGATTTTTGACTCCATGTGGGCTTTAGGTGTCCTGAATCAAAAGACTCACACTGTGTCCGTCACTTCACAAAAACACACAGAATGAGAAGCGGTCAGGCGTGAGTTGCTCGGAGAGCTCAGTACAGGTCGGGCGCTCTCAGTGGAAGTCGGACGGACGGTCGGCTCAGTGGCGGTCGGAGGCTCAGTGGCGGTCGGAGTGGCTCAGTGGCGGTCGGGTCGGAGCTCAGTGGCGGTCGGAGCTCGGCTCGGGCGCGGCGGTCGGGCGGTCGGCGGCTCGGTGGCTCGGAGCTCAGTGGCGGTCGGGAGCTCAGTGGCGGTCGGGCGCTCTCAGTGGCGGTCGGACGGGCGGGGCTTAAGCTCTGAGGCGGCGGAAATTTTCTGGCCTTGTCGGGCGCTCTCAGTAGCGTTTGGGCGCTCTGAGGAAGGTCGGGACGCTCTGAGCAGCAGTCGGACGGACTAGGGGTGGAAATGTGCTTGTGTGAAACTGTTCCGATGACTGTGACCACTTTTGACACAACACAATAAAGATTTTTGACTCCATGTGGGCTTTAGGTGTCCTGAATCAAAAGACTCACACTGTGTCCGTCACTTCACAAAAACACACAGAATGAGAAGCGGTCAGGCGCTTGACGGTTGCTCGGAGCTCGAGTACAGGTCGGGCGCTCTCAGTGGCGGTCGGGCGGTCGGGACGTGGACGGTCGGGCGGGCTCAGTGGCGGTCGGAGAGCTCAGTGGCGGTCGGGGCTCAGTGGCGGTCGGATTTTCGGTCGGAGTAGCTCAGTGGCGGTCGGACGGAGTGGAAATGTGCTTGTGGTGAAACTGCTCAGTGGCGGTCGGGCGCTGTCAGTGGCGGTCGGAGCTCGGGCTCAGTGGCGGTCGGAGAGCTCAGTGGCGGTCGGGCGCTCTCAGTGGCGGTCGGGCGGGCAGGGGGCTTAAGCTCTGAGGCGGCGGAAATTTTCTGGCCTTGTCGGGCGCTCTCAGTAGCGTTTGGGCGCTCTGAGGAAGGTCGGACGCTCTGAGCAGCAGTCGGACGGACTAGGGGTGGAAATGTGCTTGTGTGAAACTGTTCCGATGACTGTGACCACTTTTGACACAACACAATAAAGATTTTTGACTCCATGTGGGCTTTAGGTGTCCTGAATCAAAAGACTCACACTGTGTCCGTCACTTCACAAAAACACACAGAATGAGAAGCGGTCAGGCGCTTGAGTTGCTCGGAGGCTCAGTACAGGTCGGGCGCTCTCAGTGGCGGTCGGACGGACTCTCAGTGGCGGTCGGGAGCTCAGGGCGGTCGGTCGGCAGTGGCGGTCGGACGGACGGTCGGGCTCAGTGGTCGGAGGCTCAGTGGCGGTCGGGCTCTCAGTGGCGGTGGCGGGGCTTAAGCTCGGCGGAAATTTTCTGGCCTTGTCGGGCGCTCTCAGTAGCGTTTGGGCGCTCTGAGGAAGGTCGGGCGCTCTGGCTCGGACGGACTAGGGTGAAATGTGCTTGTGTGAAACTGTTCCGATCGGACTGTTCCGATGCTCACTTTTGACTCACAGACTCCATGTGGGCTTTAGGTGTCCTGAATCAAAAGACTCACACTGTGTCCGTCACGGCTCGGGCTCAGTACAGGTCGGGCGCTCTCAGTCGGACGGCTCGGAGGCTCAGTGGCGGTCGGGGCTCTCAGCTCCAGTGGCGGTCGGGGCTCTCGGTCGGGCGGACGGTCGGGGCTCAGTAAGCTCAGTGGCGGTCGGAGGCTCAGTGGCGGTCGGGCGCGGGCGGGGCTTAAGCTCTGAGGCGGCGGAAATTTTCTGGCCTTGTCGGGCGCTCTCAGTAGCGTTTGGGCGCTCTGAGGAAGGTCGGACGCTCTGAGCAGCAGTCGGACGGACTAGGGGGTGAAATGTGCTTGTGTGAAACTGTTCCGATGACTGTGACCACTTTTGACACAACACAATAAAGATTTTTGACTCCATGTGGGCTTTAGGTGTCCTGAATCAAAAGACTCACACTGTGTCCGTCACTTCACAAAAACACACAGAATGAGAAGCGGTCAGGCGCTTGAGTTGCTCGGAGAGCTCAGTACAGGTCGGGCGCTCTCAGTGGCGGTCGGACGGACGGTCGGAGGCTCAGTGGCGGTCGGAGAGCTCAGTGGCGAGTCGGTCGGGCTCAGTGGCGGTCGGTCGGGCTGGCTCAGTGGCGGTCGGGCTCAGCTCGGACGGTCGGAGGCTCAGTGGCGGTCGGAGGCTCAGTGGCGGTCGGACGGCTCGGAGCTCAGTGGCGGTCGGCTCAGTGGGGTCGGGCGCTCTCAGTGGCGGTCGGGCGGGGCGGGGCTTAAGCTCTGAGGCGGCGGAAATTTTCTGGCCTTGTCGGGCGCTCTCAGTAGCGTTTGGGCGCTCTGAGGAAGGTCGGACGCTCTGAGCAGCAGTCGGACGGACTAGGGGTGAAATGTGCTTGTGTGAAACTGTTCCGATGACTGTGACCACTTTTGACACAACACAATAAAGATTTTTGACTCCATGTGGGCTTTAGGTGTCCTGAATCAAAAGACTCACACTGTGTCCGTCACTTCACAAAAACACACAGAATGAGAAGCGGTCAGGCGCTTGAGTTGCTCGGAGAGCTCAGTACAGGTCGGGCGCTCTCAGTGGAGAGTCGGACGGACGGTCGGAGGCTCAGTGGCGGTCGGGCTCAGTGGCGGTCGGGGCTCGGTGGCGCTCGCTCAGTGGCGGTCGGGCTCAGTGGCGGTCGGGCGGAGCTCAGTGGCGGTCAGTGGCGGTCGGGGCTCAGGCGGTCGGGCGCTCTCAGTGGCGGTCGGGCGGGGCGGGGCTTAAGCTCTGAGGCGGCGGAAATTTTCTGGCCTTGTCGGGCGCTCTCAGTAGCGTTTGGGCGCTCTGAGGAAGGTCGGGACGCTCTGAGCAGCAGTCGGACGGACTAGGGGTGGAAATGTGCTTGTGTGAAACTGTTCCGATGACTGTGACCACTTTTGACACAACACAATAAAGATTTTTGACTCCATGTGGGCTTTAGGTGTCCTGAATCAAAAGACTCACACTGTGTCCGTCACTTCACAAAAACACACAGAATGAGAAGCGGTCAGGCGCTTGAGTTGCTTCGGAGAGCTCAGTACAGGTCGGGCGCTCTCAGTGGTCGGACGGACGGTCGGAGGCTCAGTGGCGGTCGGAGGCTCAGTGGCGGTCGGGCGCTGCTCAGTGGCGGTCGGAGGCTCCAGTGGCGGCTCGGGGCGCTGTCAGGACGGACGTCGGAGGCTCAGTGGCGGTCGGAGAGCTCAGTGGCGGTCGGGCGCTCTCAGTGGCGGTCGGGCGGGGCGGGGCTTAAGCTCTGAGGCGGCGGAAATTTTCTGGCCTTGTCGGGCGCTCTCAGTAGCGTTTGGGCGCTCTGAGGAAGGTCGGACGCTCTGAGCAGCAGTCGGACGGACTAGGGGTGAAATGTGCTTGTGTGAAACTGTTCCGATGACTGTGACCACTTTTGACACAACACAATAAAGATTTTTGACTCCATGTGGGCTTTAGGTGTCCTGAATCAAAAGACTCACACTGTGTCCGTCACTTCACAAAAACACACAGAATGAGAAGCGGTCAGGCGCTTGAGTTGCTCGGAGGCTCAGTACAGGTCGGGCGCTCTCAGTGGCAGTCGGACGGACGGTCGGAGGAGTGGCTCGGAGGCTCAGTGGCGGTCGGGCGCTGTCAGTGGCGGTCGGCTCAGTGGCTCGGGCGGCTCAGTGGCGGTCAGTGGCGGTCGGGGCTCGGACGGTCGGAGCTCAGTGGCGGTCGGAGAGCTCAGTGGCGGTCGGGCGCTCTCAGTGGCGCTCGGGCGGGGCGGGGCTTAAGCTCTGAGGCGGCGGAAATTTTCTGGCCTTGTCGGGCGCTCTCAGTAGCGTTTGGGCGCTCTGAGGAAGGTCGGCGCTCTGAGCAGCAGTCGGACGGACTAGGGGTGAAATGTGCTTGTGTGAAACTGTTCCGATGACTGTGACCACTTTTGACACAACACAATAAAGATTTTTGACTCCATGTGGGCTTTAGGTGTCCTGAATCAAAAGACTCACACTGTGTCCGTCACTTCACAAAAACACACAGAATGAGAAGCGGTCAGGCGCTTGAGTTGCTCGGAGGCTCAGTACAGGTCGGGCGCTCTCAGTGGCGGCGGACGGACGGTCGGAGGCTCAGTGGCGGTCGGAGGCTCAGTGGCGGTCGGGCGCTGCTCAGTGGCGGTCGGAGGCTCAGTGGCGGTCGGGCGCTCTCAGGGCGGTCGGAGCTCAGTGGCGGTCGGGTCCGATCGGAGCTCAGTGGCGGTCGGAGGCTCAGTGGCGTCGGGCGCTCTCAGTGGCGGTCGGACGGGGCGGGGCTTAAGCTCTGAGGCGGCGGAAATTTTCTGGCCTTGTCGGGCGCTCTCAGTAGCGTTTGGGCGCTCTGAGGAAGGTCGGGCGCTCTGAGCAGCAGTCGGACGGACTAGGGGTGGAAATGTGCTTGTGTGAAACTGTTCCGATGACTGTGACCACTTTTGACACAACACAATAAAGATTTTTGACTCCATGTGGGCTTTAGGTGTCCTGAATCAAAAGACTCACACTGTGTCCGTCACTTCACAAAAACACACAGAATGAGAAGCGGTCAGGCGCTTGAGTTGCTCGGAGCTCGAGTACAGGTCGGGCGCTCTCAGTGGCGGTCGGACGGACGGTCGGAGGCTCTCAGTGGCTCGGAGCTCAGTGGCGGTCGGGCGCTCTCAGTCGGAGAGCTCAGTGGCGGTCGGGCGCTGTCAGTGGCGTCGGACGGTCGGGCTCAGTGGCGGTCGGAGCTCAGTGGCGGTCGGGCGCTCTCAGTGGCGGTCGGACGGGGCGGGGCTTAAGCTCTGAGGCGGCGGAAATTTTCTGGGAGCCTTGTCGGGCGCTCTCAGTAGCGTTTGGGCGCTCTGAGGAAGGTCGGACGCTCTGAGCAGCAGTCGGACGGACTAGGGGGTGAAATGTGCTTGTGTGAAACTGTTCCGATGACTGTGACCACTTTTGACACAACACAATAAAGATTTTTGACTCCATGTGGGCTTTAGGTGTCCTGAATCAAAAGACTCACACTGTGTCCGTCACTTCACAAAAACACACAGAATGAAGCGGTCAGGCGCTTGAGTTGCTTCGGAGGCTCAGTACAGGTCGGGCGCTCTCAGTGGAAGTCGGACGGACGGTCGGGAGCTCAGTGGCGGCTCGGAGGCTCAGTGGCGGTCGGGCGCTGTCAGTGGCGGTCGGGAGCTCAGTGGCGTCGGGCGCTCAGTGGCGGTCGGACGGACGGTCGGGAGCTCAGTGGCGGTCGGAGAGCTCGAGTGGCGTCGGGCGCTCTCAGGCGGTCGGGCGGGGCGGGGCTTAAGCTCTGAGGCGGCGGAAATTTTCTGGCCTTGTCGGGCGCTCTCAGTAGCGTTTGGGCGCTCTGAGGAAGGTCGGGCGCTCTGAGCAGCAGTCGGACGGACTAGGGGTGGAAATGTGCTTGTGTGAAACTGTTCCGATGACTGTGACCACTTTTGACACAACACAATAAAGATTTTTGACTCCATGTGGGCTTTAGGTGTCCTGAATCAAAAGACTCACACTGTGTCCGTCACTTCACAAAAACACACAGAATGAGAAGCGGTCAGGCGCTTGAGTTGCTCGGAGCTCGAGTACAGGTCGGGCGCTCTCAGTACAGGTCGGGGCGCTCTCAGTCGGAGGCTCAGTGGCGGTCTCTCAGCTCAGTGGCGGTCGGAGCTCAGTGGCGGTCGGACGGACGGTCGGAGGCTCAGTGGCGGTCGGAGAGCTCAGTGGCGGTCGGGGCTCGGACAGGGGGGGCTTAAGCTCAGGCGGCGGCGGAAATTTTCTGGCCTTGCCGGGCGCTCTCAGTAGCGTTTGGGCGCTCTGAGGAAGGTCGGACGGAGCAGCTCGGACGAAATGTCTTGTGAAACTGTTCCGATGACTGTGACCACTTTTGACACAACACAATAAAGATTTTTGACTCCATGTGGGCTTTAGGTGTCCTGAATCAAAAGACTCACACTGTGTCCGTCACTTCACAAAAACACACAAGCGGTCAGGCGCGTTGCTCGGGTACAGGCGGGCGCTCTCAGTGGTCGGGACGGACGGTCGGAGCTCAGTGGCGTCGGAGGCTCTCAGTCGGGCGCTGTCAGTGGCGGTCGGAGGCTCAGGGCGGTCGGGCGCTCAGTGGCGTCGGACGGACTGCTCAGTGGCGGTAGCTCGAGTGGCGGTCGGGCGCTCTCAGTGGCTCGGGCGGGCGGGGCTTAAGCTCTGAGGCGGCGGAAATTTTCTGGCCTTGTCGGGCGCTCTCAGTAGCGTTTGGGCGCTCTGAGGAAGGTCGGGCGCTCTGAGCAGCAGTCGGACGGACTAGGGGTGAAATGTGCTTTGTGAAACTGTTCCGATGACTGTGACCACTTTTGACACAACACAATAAAGATTTTTGACTCCATGTGGGCTTTAGGTGTCCTGAATCAAAAGACTCACACTGTGTCCGTCACTTCACAAAAACACACAGAATGAGAAGCGGTCAGGCGCTTGAGTTGCTTCGGAGGCTCAGTACAGGTCGGGGCGCTCTCAGTGGAAGTCGGACGGACGGTCGGAGTGGCGTCGTGGGCTCAGGCGGTCGGAGGCTCAGTGGCGGTCGGGGCGCTGTCAGTGTGGCGTCGAGCGCTCAGTGGCGGTCTCAGGGCGGGCTTAAGCTCTGAGGCGGCGGGTCGGGCGCTCTCAGTAGCGTTTGGGCGCTCTGAGGAAGTCGGGCTCGGACTAGGGTGTGAAATGTGCTTGTGTGAAACTGCTCCGATGACTGTGACCACTTTTGACACAACACAATAAAGATTTTGACTCCGTGGGCTTTAGGTGTCCTGAATCAAAAGACTCACACTGTGTCCGTCACTTCACAAAAACACACAGAATGAAGCGGTCAGGCGCTCTGAGTTGCGGGGCTCGAGTACAGGTCGGGCGCTCTGGTCGGCGGACGGTCGGGGCTCAGTGGCGGTCGGGCGCTCTGGCTCGCTCTCAGTCAGGCGTCGGGCTCTCAGGGCGGGCTTAAGCTCTGAGGCGGCATTTTCTGGCCTTGTCGGGCGCTCTCAGTAGCGTTTGGGCGCTCTGAGGAAGGTCGGGCGCTCTGAGCAGCAGTCGGACGGACTAGGGGTGAAATGTGCTTGTGTGAAACTGTTCCGATGACTGTGACCACTTTTGACACAACACAATAAAGATTTTGACTCCATGTGGGCTTTAGGTGTCCTGAATCAAAGAGACTCACACTGTGTCCGTCACTTCACAAAAACACACAGAATGAAGCGGTCAGGCGTGGTCAGGCTCGCTCTCAGTTCGGACGGCTCGGAGGCTCAGTCGGAGGCTCAGGCGGCTCAGCAGAGTGGCGGTCGCTCTCAGCTCTCAGTGGCCGCTCGGCGCTCAGTGGCGGCTACTAGGCTCAGTGGCGGTCGGAATGCGCTCAGTGGCGGTCGGATGCTCTCAGTGGTCGGTCGGGCTCTGACACGGTCGAGTTTCTGACTCCAGTGGTCGGACGGGGTCGGAGCTCCAGTGGTGTCGGAGGCTCAGTGGCGGTCGGGCGCTCTCAGTGTTCGGTCACGGGACGGGGGGGCTTAAGCTCTGAGGCGGCGGAAATTTTCTGGCCTCGGGCGCTCTCAGTAGCGTTTGGGCGCTCTGAGGAAGGTCGGGACGCTCTGAGCAGCAGTCGGACGGACTAGGGGTGAAATGTGCTTGTGTGAAACTGTTCCGATGACTGTGACCACTTTTGCGCAACACAATAAAGATTTTGACTCCATGCGGGCTTTAGGTGTCCTGAATAGACTCACACTGTGTCCGTCACTTCACAAAAACACACAGAATGAGAGAGTTGCGGCTCAGGCGCTCTCTTCGGGTCGGGCGCTCTCAGTGGCTCGGAGCGCTCCAGTGGCGTCGGGCGCTCGTCGGACGGACGGTCGGGCGCTCGAGGCAGCTCGCGAGCTCTCAGTGGCCTCTCAGTGCGCTCTCAGTCGGCTAGCTGGACAAGCTCTGAGGGTGGGAATTTTCTGCTTTTGTGAAACTCTTTCCGATGACTGTGACCACTTTTGACAGAACACAATAAAGATTTCTGACTCCATGCGGGTTTTGGTGTCCTCAATCTGAGACTCTCACTGTGTTCGTTTCATCACTTCACAAAAACACACAGAATGAGAGCGGTCGGGCGAGAGTGGCGGTCGGGCGCTCTCAGAAGCGTCGGGCGCTCTCAGTGGCGGTCAGGAGGCTCAGCGCTCGAGCAGTCGGGTCGGGCTCTGGACATGGGTGGAATGTCTCGATGACTGTGACCACTTTTGACAGAGATTTCTGACTCCATGTGGGCTTTAGGTGTCCTGAATCAGGACTCACACTGTGTTCGTCACTTCACAAAAACACACAGAATTTCGGGGTCGGTCGGGCGCTCTCAGTGGCGGTCGCTCAGCGCTCTGGGACAGTGGTCGGACGGACGGTCGGGCGCTCTGGCGGTCGGGCGCTCTCAGTAGCGATCGGGCGCTCTCAGTGGGCTCCGCTCAGGCGGACGGCGGAGCTCGCTCCGGCGGGCGCTCTCGGGCGGTTTCTGGGTCGGTCGGAGGCTCTCAGTAGCGTTCGGACTCTCTGAGGGCAGGGCGGGCGCTCGAGCAGCGTCGCGAGCTCTCAGTGGCCCTCAGAGCTCTGGACATGCGCTCGAGTTCGGCTAGTTGGACATGGGGTGAATGTGCTTTTGTGAAAGTTTTCCCATTACTGTGACCACTTTTGACAGAACACAATAAAGATTATTGACTCCATGCGGGTTTTGGTGTCCTCAATCCTGAGACTCACACTGTGTTTTTCACTTCACAAAAAAAAAAAACAAACAGAAAGAGCAGCGGTCGGTCTTTCAGTGGCGGTCGGAGGCTCTGAGTACAGGTCGGACGCTCTGAGTTGCGGTCGGACGGACGGTCGGGCGCTCTGAGTTGCGGTCGGACGGACGGTCGGGCGCTCTCAGTGGTGGTCGGGCGCTCTGAGTAGCGGTCGGCCCGGTATGAAGCGGTCGGAGAGCTCTCTTTAGCGGTCGGGCGCTCTGAGTAGCGATCGGGCGCTCTGAATGTCGGTCGGACGTACGGTCGGGCGCCTTGAGTGGCGGTCGGGCGCTCTCAGTAGCGGATTGTTTAAGCAGCGGTCGGCGGTCTAGGAGGGTGGCGCTTTGACTGTCTCAACAGAGGGGAGGTGAGATGGATCGGCGTTAGATATACCACGGAGCCACCCGCTCCCAGGTGCCTCTATTCTGTGACCAGGGAGAGAAGGATAGATTCTCAGCGCCTTTTCATTTCTCTATCCATAGGTTCGTGAGACATCAACTCGGACAAAAAGACAGAGATATGGCTCCGCTGGCGCTTTGGATTCTACTGTCTATCTCTTTCCTGGTTTCTACCTCTGAAGTCTCTGAAGAAAATATCACAGCTGAAATTGGACAAACTGTCACTCTGCCGTGTCATGTTCCCCAAAACCGCCCTGTCTTGATTCTGGAGTGGGTCAGAGCCGACCTGGGCGCGGAATCGTATTTTTCTTGAGGGACGATCAGCCCGATCAGAAAACCAGAACCCATCTTTTCACGAATCGTGTGCAGCTGAAGGACGAAACATGAAAAATGGTGACCTATCTTTGGTCCTGAAGGATGTGACCATCGATGACAGGGGAAAATACGAGTGCCACATCGTCCTGGTTGGAGCAAACGCGGCAAGAGAGCAAGTTTTGACGGGCCCATCAAAATCATCCACCTGGATGTCCGGCAACCAGGTCTCAAAGGAGAAGAACCTGGCGATGCAGCAAACCGCCGAGGGCGTGTTGGACTTGCGGTTGGTTTGACCACTCTTGCCACGTTGCTCGTGCTTGTAGCGGCATTTGGGGTTGTGATCTTTAGAAATTGCCAAGTTTCCAAAAAGCCAACTTCCTTCCAGTTTTCTGTGGATGAAGAATTTAGACTGCAGTAGCATTAAAATCTCCCAAATGAGCTTTTATGAAACCGTTCCGATGACCGTGACCACTTTTGACATTCTGTTGTAACACAATAAAGATTTCTAATTCTCTGCTGGTTTTGGCGTCCTGAATCCAGCAACTCACACTGTGTTTTATCACTTCACAAAACGTGCAAAAAAAAAAAAAAACGTGCAATAAAATAAAAACATATTCTACAAACAACAACCTTTATTCAATGCAAGTGACACACACACAGTTTTCACAGGTAAAACAAACAAGCCTACATGAATTTACACACAAACTAAAACCAATCCCGGTCCTCGGGCAGGTTTCGAAACAGTGCGACCTCGGTGCGGTGAATTCGGCAACACCTAGTTGGATAGGCGCGGTACAGTCCATAGTCGCCCCCAAATAGAACCGAGAGCATGGGTTTATTCCGCCGGTAGTAATAGATGTGACTTTCCGTGACTTTCGCGACCGTGTTGATCAAACACAGGGCGCTGCTGCCACGCTATCGGTGGAATGGATGCAGCTCCTCGTCGGCGAGCCCGCTCAGCGAGGAACCGCTCGGAGAGGAACCCGGTCGGCGAGGCGGTCGGCGAGCCGGTCGGCGAGCCCGGTCGGCGAGCCGGTCGTGAGAGGAACCGGTCGGCGAGGCCCGGTCGGCGAGAACCCGGTCGGCGAGAGCCGGTCGGAGAGAACCCGGTCGGCGAGCCGGTCGGAGAAGAACCGGTCGGCGAGAGCCGGTCGGCGAGCCGGTCGTGCGAGGAACCGGTCGGCGAGGGCCGGTCGGCGAGCCGGTCGGCGAGCCGGTCGTGAGAGAACCCGGTCGGCGAGCCCGGTCGAGAGGAACCGGTCGGCGAGCCGGTCGAAGAGAGCCCCCTCGGCGAGGATCGGTCGAAGCGCGAGCCGCTCGAAGAGAGGACGGGGCCATACCCTGTCGCGGCTAGCTGAGGCGTCGTGGGCGAGGATGGGGATGGCGAGGACAATGTGGTTCGAGGCGGTCATGGTTGTAAAGGCATCTGCTGCCCTTAAAACACTTCCCCAGCCAGCGGTTGAAATGCAGCGCAAGGCGTCCTGTTCATGAGACTTCTGTGTTTGGCGGCGAGGCTCCGTTTCTCGGACGGTTTCCACCCACCGACCAGAGGGCACGTAAAAAGTGACTCGGTCCTACATTCGGGACAGGTATTCGACTGGGCATGCTTTATCTTCCGCCCACGGCGTATGCAGGCCAGGCAGTAGCAGTGGTCGCAGTTGGGCAGGATCGCGAAGCGCGCTCTGAGGCGTGGGTCTTTTCAGTACATTTTCCAGGCCGCGCGCACATCTTATCCATCCTCGCCCTCCCTTAAACATCGGGTTGAACCGCAAGCCCACGAGGCCCGAGATTTTGAAGCGGCAGCGCCACATTCCTTGCACTTCTCTGGAACCTCGGTCTAATGGCGCGAGCAAGCAGATGTTGTGCTTAAGCGGGGTATGAGCGAATGCCGGGGTCTCGGCGAGAGGTCGGTTTAAGAATCATTGCTTCTTAGACACGCCTTGATTTAGGCTCGTCTCAATTGTCGGTCGCCATCTCCCTTCCTCCAAGCCCCAAGGCGAGGGGCCGCTCGATCTCAGTAAGTCGTCTCCGCTCGTCGTTGGAGTCGTAGCAGCCGCTCGTTCCGTTCTCGGGCGCGACTCTCTCAGATTTTCCGCCCCTTGTCTGGAGCGATTTGGACTCCTCGACACCTGACTCCCCTGTGTCCCGGGATGTAAGAGGCGGGTAGAGCTGCTGCAGGCGCCGGGCGTGCTTTTGGCGTCTCGCGGTCTTCGTGGCGTGGTACTCGGTAGCGCCCGAGTCCGTGCGGGGGGAAAGTGACAGCTGAACCTGCTGCTGTTGCTGTGGCAGATGTTGTTGCTCTGGCGCTTTTCGCTGTTCTCCGTGCGCGTCACGAGAGGGGCTTCGGCGCTGTTGCTCGGCGGCGTCCATCGGAAAGGAAAGTGGGAGGCGGCTGTTCCCGAAGCGGAGGCGAGGCTCCGCGGCGTCTGTGGGTATCGGCGTTATCGGCGCGAAGGCGGCGCGGGCCGGGTAGTCGTGCACACCCTGCGGTCACCATCAAGCGGGTATGTCTATCAGCGGCGTCGTGTTTATCGTACAGCTTCCACAGGCAGAGTGCCTCGGTGGCATCGAACTCAGCGTCCGGAGGCGAAGCTCACGCAGTAGCGAAACAACAGGTACACGTAGTACCTGGCAAGCTTGCGAGGCTCTCTCGCAATGGCCTCGGTACAGGGAGCCGGCGGCCCGTGCTTCTGCACTCCGTCCGGTGCAGGGATTCCAGGTCCTCGAGGTATCGTGCAGAGTGTCCGCCCTCCTCCACATGTCCCTGATTAGCTCTAGGCTCTTCTGGAGGCCAACTGCGTCTCCGATGAATCGCGCCTTGCAGCAACCCAGTGGCAGGGCGCCCGCGACTATCAGGCACTCGAACAAGCGCGACCCGGCGTGTCGGGAAGGCGATATCCCTGCGGACGCGCCATTCATTTTGTATTTAACTACTCGTCGATCGGCGGCGCCGTGCGGAAGAGATGAGGCGAGGGGATGGAGCCCAAGGACTGCCTGGAGGCTCATGGAGCTGGTGGAAGCCCACCACCTCTATCACGTTAAGGCGTTAGATCGAGATGCCGCGGCGTGCTCAGGTGGATGGGGCCGGGGGCCGCCCGAATGCGCCCGCCCGGCTCGGCGGGGCGCCGTCTCGTGGCTGAGGCGCTGTGCGGCGGGCGGGTGAACCGGGACAGCCTCGAGATAGCGCGCGCATAACGCGGGCGAACCTGGAGGAAAGAGCGCCTGGTGGTGTGCATAGAAGGCGGGAGGTGGTGAGGTGAGCCTTGTGGCACTGCGGCTCGCTGGTGCTGTTCGATGTGATCGCGCCCGGCGCCGTGAGAATTTGTGCGGGCGGCGCCGTCTCCTTGTGCAGAGAGTTGAAGGGCAAAATGCGGTCAGCGTCGTCGCCCCGTCGAGTTCGCGTCGCCGCGCGGCCTCGTGGCGATGCCTCGCAAGCGAGGCCGGCTCGGTGCTAAGCGGCCTCGTGCCCAAATTCGACAGTGCGGCCCAAGACACCGATGGCGGTAGCGGGCGGCTTTGCTCGGGAGCACTGCCCCAAAGCTGCGACCGTGAAGTCCTCGCGGTGGGCGCTATACACCAAGGTGAGCGAGATGCTGCTAAACCACAGGCGGGGCGGATCCGAGCTGGGCGCGGGGAGGGGCGGGGCGGCGTCGACATAGGGCGCTGCTCCGTGACCGGGGTGCCGTACTGGGCGAGGTGGGTTGGCGTGACCGTGCGGCTCGGCGGCCTGGCCTGGCCAAGGTCAATCTGTTCCCAGAAATGGTGGACTGGGCGTGCCCGCCGTGAGCAGCGAGTTCCAGTGCGCTCACGTCGCTTCACAGATGGAGAGATCCTGACCGGGGTGTCGATAAAACACCCGAGCGTGCTGCGTGCGTTCGGGGCTTTGGTGCGAGGCCCAGTGCGGACTGGGAGGAGAGCCGTGGCGTGATGGAGATGGCCGTGTGCTCTCTGCGAGTTCGCCTTGCTCATGGACCGAGACACGAGATCGTGCCCCTGGTGGAACTGGACACCCTGAGCGCTGGACTACCTGCGAGGGAGAGCCATGCAGCACAGGGACATCACGCACAGGAACATACTGGTGTGCGGGCAAGCGGCAGGAAGCCTATGTCAGTGAGTTTCAAGATCAGCGATTTCGGCACGCGTGCAACTTCTCCACGCCGGATCACCCGGGGGCAGCGGACCAACAGGGCACCCGAGGTGCTGTGGTGCCTGGAGGCGGACACGGGACCGATGTCTTCAGCTGGTACTGCGTGATGTGGGAGCTGTACAGCGGCACGCCTTTGGTAGGTTACAGGCGGAGGATCGCCAGCGAGGCTTCTGCAGGAAGACCTCGCGAAAAACCTCTCGGAACTGGTGGCGTGTACACTCCGGCGGGCGAGGGGCAGCGTTTAGGTCGAGTACATGAAGGCATACATGCAGAGGGCTGTGGCGCAGGTACAGCAACGCGAGGCCCTCCGTCTCCGCCATACTGGAGAAGCTTTCAGAGTCAGCGGGGCGGCAGCGCGCCCGTGCGGATCGAGAATTCATCAGCGTTGGGACCGCTCTGCATCACGCTGTTCCCCCAGGAGAGGTACTCGCCCTCCGAGTTGCTGTCTCTCCCCAGGTATCGCACTTTACAGGCGGGCGCGAGCCCTCCGAGATCCCCAGCGCAACAATCCCGCTGTCCGTGGGCGGGTGAGTACAGGAGCTACCGGCGTCGTGACTTGTGGCGACTGCGGCGCCAAAGGCACTCCTGGACCAGGCGAAACTTCGTGCGGTGACGCGTACAGACACACGGACAAGGAGTTCTCACGGGTCGGCGTTATGAGACTGGCCCCGGCGCATCACCCTACGGCGTGTGCGCGAGCAAAGCCAGTTCGTTCGCGGACGGCGCCGTGAAAGCGCAAGGCTGAGCCGAGAGGAAGCGGGCGGCGTCAAAGTGTATGTCGCGGGCTCGTCCGGCGCCCGGCAGCGGCCTCAGGGACAACGGTCCGATCCTGTCAGCCTCGTTGAACGGAGAGCTCCCGTCCGGTGGAAAGCCGCCACGAGCTCGGAGATCGGGCGGGCCTCGGCATCTTAGGACAAACGCCGTGGAGCGAGCAGCTGCGGTCGGCGAGCTGGGCCATCTGCGAGGAAGAGGGCGAAAAGACACAGCATTTGTGCGCAGAAGACTCTGAAACCTCGTTCGCTCGCGTCGGCGAAAGCGATGCGGTTCCGCGGTGGCCAGCGATCGCCGTGCGCACCAGCGGTGCCCAGCGGAACCGGCTGCGGTCGAGGAGCCGCAATCTCGTGTCTTCGTCAAGGGTCGGATGCGGAGGCGCAGGCGAAATCGACCGCGGGGATGGCGATCCTGGTCAGAGGCGGAAAGCGAAGAGGCTATGTTCATGGAGAGCGTCGTCGAGCTGTCGCATGAGCATGGCGAAATGCACCGGGCATATTTGCGGGCCCCAGTCGGGGCCTGTGCAAGTGTTCGGCGGCGGCGGGGTGGTCGTGTTCAGTGCGGCGCTGCTGCTGAAAGACTACGCCCGCCTCGGAGTGGGCGCCGTCTCAACCCCCTCACTCGAAAGAGAGGTTTGTCGCCCAGGTCCTTCTACTGCCCGCGGCGCTGCTCTCCAAGTGCTTGCCCGTGCGCGTTGGACCGAGAAACTTGCTGATCTGCCAAGGGGCCGTGGTGATCGGGCGGTGGGATATCTCAGCAGGCACTTCAGGAAGGGGACCTCGTAGGGGAGTGCGGCGAGGCGCGTTAGAGCTCTGCGTCGACATCGCGGACAGGCGCCTACCGGTACAACCTTAGGGGCCTGGCTCAGGCGGCGCGAGGCCAGGCCTCGGCGGGGGAGCTGGCTGGCCGCGCTGAGCGTCGCGATAGAAAGCCTGGGCGCATCTGGCGGCGAGAGGATCGGCGTTCGGATAGACTCACTCTAGATCAGGGCTGTATTTCACATTCAAGGAGTACACCGCCGAGATACCGACCTGGCTGGCTGAGGCGGGCGAGGGCTCGGGATCTGGAAACTGGGCGGCGAGGCGCTCGGCGTCGGAGCCAGACTGCTGGTTTCGGCACCCCTCCGTGCGCTAGAGGAGACCAGGCAGACCGGGTCGCTTTCGAGATGCGGCGCGTTCGCGGTGATCAGAAACCTGGTGCTGAGGCTAAAAGCCAAGGTCCTCGGAGAGCGAGGCTCGAAATCGCGCGTTGAACTGCGGCGCACCGCTCAAAGTGACAGTGAACAGGTCGCGCTGACCGGTGTCTCGGGGTGGGCCCGAGCTGGACGCGAGGCTGCAGTTTTGCGAGCAAGGCAAGTGCTACATGCTGCGCGCCAATCCAGGCTCTTCGTTGGATTCCCTCAAATGGGCTCCTGTCATAATGTTCTCTAAACACATGAGGGCGGGACCCCTGCGTGAAGCTCAGCGTGGAATACTACAAGGTCGTAATCCTGCTAGTCTTACTGGAGAACACCAGAAGCCTGACTTCTCTGATTGACTTGTTCAAAGGGTTTCCCGCTGTGCGGCGCCGACTGCAACTTCTAGGGGACAGGACCATGACGACAAAGAGATCGCAGTGTAAAAAGATCCGTGACATGTGAAATGCATAATGCAATATACCCAATGTAGTAGGCCTACCCTGCGCAAAAGCTCAGGGTTTATCTGTCGACCTCATGTTATTGTGTTGCATGTAATAAACTGAACAAACCTCACAGTCACATCAATTTGTCCTTTTCTTTTCTCTGAGCTGATCCAAAATAAAGCGCACACAGATAAAACATTTTGTATTTTCAGCTTTATTTCTGTGATCCACAAGACATGCTAACACACAGAGAGAAGCAGAGATTCTCAAACCTTCTCTGAGCTAGTAAAAAACTAAACTGCTGGTCCCAAACATTTTTGCTTGGCGTCTTTTCCCCGCCACAGAGAATATACAGAGGGTTGCGAAGAGGTGGCGTGAGGCCGGGGTTCCTCGACGTCGGCTGTAGTCTTCTCTTCCAATTGGGATGCATGCACGCTCAGTGCCAATTCCTCTAAATATCTTGTCAGTTGCGTGCCCTTTGGACCATGGGCACGCTGTGCCCTTTTGGGTCGCTCGGTGGTAGAAGACATATCTATCTATCTATCTATCTATCTATCTATCTATCTATCTGTCTGTCTCTCTCCCTCCTCGATTAAAATCACATCGTAATGACACAGGCGGCGTCCCCGGTGGAATCCGCGTCGCTATCGACCCTCTCGTCTTCGCTGCGCTGCGTGTCCGAAGCGTTCCAAGATTCGTATTCGGACTCTATGCCGTCTTTCCCACCCTTCCTCGGGACACCCGTGAGTCGAGGCTCGTCGAGACTGCTGCGGAGCGGCGGGGGCCCGTGAGGGACGCAGGGACGAAGCGGTCTCCTCGCCTCCTCGCTCTCGCTCCGATCTCACCGGCTCCCTCTTGTCAACTCGCTCACGCCTCGCCTCCTCACGAGAGGCTGGGTTCTCCTCGCACTCCTTGGTTTCGCCGTAGCTGTCAGTTTGGGCGCCGTCCCCGCGTCCTCGTTTCGCCTCTTCTTTGCGAGCAGGGCCCGTGTCACACTCACCGTCGCTTTCTCTGCGCTCAGATTTGACCGTGGTCACTCGGACCAGCGCGTCGAGCGCTTTGCCGGCCTTCCCGATGCACCGAGGTATCCGCGAGGTCGCTCGCTACTTGCCAGCGTACTGCTCGTGGCGGGTGCTCTTTTAGGTCGATCGGTTGGCGGGTGAGCTGCGCGGAGGCACCCCTCCTCGACGACGCATACGCCTTTCTGTTTCCTGGGCGGAGAAAAGTCGGTTGGCGTGTCACGCCTGAGGGAGGCCACTGGGTCAGCGATAGGGACTCGATTTTATCTGGTCCCCTTTCCCTCCTTGCTGTTTTTTTGGAGACTGCGCTCACGCCTCCGGCGGTTTTGTGGCGCCCCAGCTTCTTTACGCTTTGAAGAGAAATGTTTGCGACCTAGAGATTTATACGCGCTGCGTGATTTGATCCCAGGCCCTCTGTTGCCGTGGGGGGCGCGGGTTCCTTGCCACGTACTCGGCGTTTGACCACTTTGTGGGGCGCTGGGGCTATCTCGTTTCTTCACGCGCTTGCTAGGCCTCCAGATCCCCTCCTTCTTCCCGTCCGGACTCGTCTGCGTCGGGTAAATCCGAAGAAAAGCGGCGTTTATATCTCGCCTCGGGCGCCTTATGTCGCGGCGGTCAGCGGCCTCGGTGATGGGCGGGGTGTCGTCGTCATCCTCGGATCCCGAATAGAATCCGCGCCTGGGCGAGTCGCCCGCTCACTAATTCGCTCTTTTTCTTCTTCCTCCGAGCCCTCTCACTTTTTGTCTCTTTGTCGTACTGTAACAGGCATCGTCTCCGCTGCTGCCGTCGCCATCGTCGCCGCTGCTTTCGCCGCTGCTACCCGTTTCGAGGACCGTCGTCTATGAAGTCGTCGCTGTGTCGTACTCGTCCTGACTGCTCCCGGATTAAATCGTCTCGGTCGCGGTGGCGACCAGGTTTCGCCCCGGACACCCAGCTCCATCTCGCTTTCAGAATCCTCGACCTCTTCGCTACTCGCTTCCTCGGCCGGCTCAGGAACACGCTCTCCATCCTGTCTCGATCTCGCTTGTGGCGGCGCTCCGTGGCCGAAACCGCCCTCGGTGATCGCCTTGGCGAAAGCGATGCTTAGTGGGTCGCTCCGCCCGGCGAGGCATCTGTCCTCCTTTCGTGCGGCGGCCCTTCCCGAGCTCCGACTTCCATCGCCAGCTTGGCGCTTTTCTCCCCTGGATGATAGCGTCGTCGTTCGGCGCTCGGCTCACGGGTCTCGATTTTTTCAATTCAGGCGTAGCGGAGGAAGCGCTCTGTGGCCAGAAGCGTTGGCGTTTCTCCTCGCGGGGCGCGTGAGACAAGCGGCGCCCGGCTTTGTCGGGAAAGGCCAAGAGAGCCTTCTCGCTCCACCTCTCAGTAGACAGCGAGTCCAAGCGGTCAGTGGGGCTGCGCTGAGTTGATCCCTCAAGCCCGCTTTCTGGCGTGATCACCACACCGCGGTTGCTAGCGACCCACTCCCCCAGGATGCGGGTGGGCTCTGTTCAGCAAGGTCTCGTCCAATCTCAGGAGGCGCACACCGCCTCTCTCCGCTCCTCGTCGCCCGTTCAACCAAGGGTCGCTCATTAGCAGAGTGGACATGTTTTGATCCAGTGAGATGCGGGGTCGCCTCGGGGTCACGTACAGAACACTCGGGGGCGGGAAGAGGTCCTCCGAGTGCTGTCGGCGCCCTCGTCCTCCTCGCGTTAAATCCGCCCGCTGTTGTCACCCTTCCCTTGGCTGGCCACGGCGTCGTCACGGCCGAGCTCCCGCGGCTCTGGAGACGCTCGACCGGGTTCTCCTGCCCTCGAGTCAGAGGAGCTGTGAGAGGGGTCGTGGCTCTGCTGTCGCTCTCCGGCGGCTGTAGCTTCTTGAGCTTGTTGTGGTACGCGGGCTTCAGGAAAAGAACTTTCACGTTGGCGTACACATCCTTATCCTTCGCCGAGTCGCCCTTGCTCAGGGTGTACCACATTTTCTGAATCTTGTTGATGTCTACGGGGGGCTGTCGCGTGAGCATCTCCGCGCACTCGGCGGCTTTAGACGCCGTATCGCCCGAGTGCCCCCCTTTCATTTTCTTTTTGCCGTGAGGGCCACCAGATCAGCCAGGGACATGCGACCTTCCCTCATCTGGCGGATATGAGACCGGGCGTTTGTTTTGCACAACGCGCGAAACTCGAGTCGGCGTATCTGCGTCGGAACCTGAGATAGTCGCGTACTCTCGATGGGGCAGTAGAGGAGCTCTGCCACAGGGAAGCGCGCTCGGAATCCTTCCCTCCATCGCGATGGCCAGTTCCGCGACCTCGATCATCGTGGGATTGAAATCTTGCTCGCCACGTGTCTCGGCAAGCCGTTGCACCGCGCGCCGGGTTCGCAGCGCTTGGTGAGCGCCGTCAGCGCGGACTGCTGTATGTCTTGGCACATTTCCGCCCGGAGATGAGCGTGTCTCTACCCAGGTCCTGGAGGTCTCGTTCCAACAGCTCATCAGCTCTCCGTTGCCCTTCACGCAGCTGCGCTTCGGGGCCCTGTAGAAACCCAGCGTGGTAGACGCGTACAGTTCACGCATGTTTTCCTGATCCTTCCGCGGGGAGGCGGCGGGGAGGAGGTTGCGCTTCCCGTCGAGGACCTTGCTGCTGCGTCTGAAGTACACCAGGCGAGCCTCACGCAGCCCTTTGTCGTACTCAAAGCGCGTCAGGTCGCATTTGACCTGGCTTTCGCGAAACAGTCGCGCTGGCCTCGCGTTTCTTATTCTTATCGCGCCGGGGCCGTCCGGAGGTTCGGGCACGCAACACATGGGCTGTATCTCTTCCAGGTGAGAGGCCAGCGTATCGTGCTCACTCTGCTCGTGCCCACCCGGGGATCCTGCCTCGTCCGAAATGAGAAGCTGGCACGATTGTATTTGTCGGAAAGAAGGCGCGAGTGCTCTCACGTGCGTGGGCATCTCCAGGGTCATGTCCCAAAAAGTCGAACATGGTGCCCGCGATCTCTCTCAGGAGCTTCAGGCTCTTGACTCCCGGTGCGAAGAGCACTTCTTGCACAAAGTACGATCTCCTGCTGTCGTTCTCGCTTCTCGGGATGACCACGCTGTAGGTGCCCACCATCGATCTCCTGGCATCGTAACGGACCAGGTTGTGCTTCTCGGAGTACTGGGTGACCACTGGTATCACCGTGCGTTTCTTTCGGCGATTCCTAAGCTCCTCGTTCGGGAGGTAGTGCGGTGTAGTTCCGTATATCAGCAGCACGTGCTTGAGACCGGCCCTGTCGCGTGGCAGCGGACCCAGTCGTTTCCTCCCAGTACCTCCACTAGGTCCATGAGGGCCAGCAACAGCGACCGAGAGGGTTTCTGGCCAGCGCCTCGGCCTCCTTTATCACCTCCTCTCTGATTTTCTTGTACACAACCTGAGGTCGGCATCTCTTCTCCTCGGCCGGCAGTCTCCGCGCCCAGTCTACCATCATGTCTCTCACCGCCTCAAACAATCCTCGCGAGTCTAGGCAGGCGTAGGCCTCTCCGTGACCATCCTCCAGTACCACTCGGGATTCCTTGACACTCGAACCGGCACGAGGGCCATCGCTGTCCTCGACTGAGACCGCCGCTTTGATCGGTGGGTCTGGGGAGTCTCGGTGTAGGTCCTTACCCTTACAGGGGTTGCAGAGCAGGCCCCCTTTGAGTGAGCAAGTTCCCGTTAGTGTCCGCCTTTGTATTTGTGGAGCCAAAAACTCCCAACTCCTCTGATGGCTTAGAATTCCCAGGAACTCTGCCTTTATCTGTCACGCGCAGCCACGTCCGACCAAACCCCAGGCTAAATCTGAGTACAGACAGCTCTTATGTAGATCCCTTCAATGGAACTGAAAAGAAACCAAGAAAATCTCCCCTCAACCTACCCCCACAGAAACCGTCCGACCGCCTCCCAAAGCCTCCGACCGGTACACAAAGCACAAAGCATCCGAGCCTCCGCCTCTCAAAGCCTCCGACCGCCTCCGACTCCGTCCGACTACACAAAGCCTCTCAAGCGTCCGACCTCCGGTACACAAAGCCTCCGACCGCCTCTCAAAGCCTCCGACCGCCTCTCAAAAGCCTCCGACCGCCTCTCAAAGCCTCCGACCGCCTCTCGACCGCCTCTCAAAGCCTCCGACCGCCTCTCAAAGCCTCCGACCGCCTCTCAAAGCCTCCGACCGCCTCTCAAAGCCTCCGACCGCCTCTCAAAGCCTCCGACCGCCTCTCAAAGCCTCCGACCGCCTCTCAAAGCCTCCGACCGCCTCTCAAAGCCTCCGACCGCCTCTCAAAGCCTCCGACCGCCTCTCAAAGCCTCCGACCGCCTCTCAAAGCCTCCGACCGCCTCTCAAAGCCTCCGACCGCCTCTCAAAGCCTCCGACCGCCTCTCAAAGCCTCCCGCCTCTCAAAGCCTCCGACCGCCTCTCAAAGCCTCCGACCGCCTCTCAAAGCCTCCGACCGCCTCTCAAAAAGCCTCCGACCGCCTCTCAAAGCCTCCGACCGCCTCTCAAAGCCTCCGACCGCCTCTCAAAGCCTCCGACCGCCTCTCAAAGCCTCCGACCGCCTCTCAAAGCCTCCGACCGCCTCTCAAAGCCTCCGACCGCCTCTCAAAGCCTCCGACCGCCTCTCAAAGCCTCCGACCGCCTCTCAAAGCCTCCGACCGTCAAAGCGTACTCAAAGCCTCCGACCGCCTCTCAAAGCCTCCGACCGCCTCTCAAAGCCTCCGACCGCCTCTCAAAGCCTCCGACCGCCCGTCCGACACAAAGCCTCGCCTCTCAAAGCCTCCGACCGCCTCTCAAAGCCTCCGACCGATATCAAAGCCTCCGACCGCCTCTCAAAGCCTCCGACCGCCTCTCAAAGCCTCCGACCTCCTTTCAAAGCGTCCGACCGGTACACAAAGCCTCCGACCGCCTCTCAAAGCCTCCGACCGCCTCTCAAAGCCTCCGACCGCCTCTCAAAGCCTCCGACCGCCTCTCAAAGCCTCCGACCGCCTCTCAAAGCCTCCGACCGCCTCTCAAAGCCTCCGACCGGTACACAAAGCCTCCGACCGCCTCTCAAAGCCTCCGACCGCCTCTCAAAGCCTCCGACCGCCTCAAAGCCTCCGACCGCCTCTCAAAGCCTCTCAAAGCCTCCGACCGCCTCTCCGAGCGTCCGGTCCGGTACACAAAGCCTCCGACCGCCTCACAAAGCCTCCGACCGCCTCCGCCTCCGACCGCCTCTCAAAGCCTCCGACCGCCTCTCAAAGCCTCCGACCGCCTCTAAAAGCCTCCGACCGCCTCTCAAAGCCTCCGACCGCCTGTCAAAGCGTCCGACCGGTACACAAAGCCTCCGACCGCCTGTCAAAGCGTCCGACCGGTACACAAAGCCTCCGACCGGTACACAAAGCCTCCGACCGCCTCTCAAAGCCTCCGACCGCCTCTCAAAGCCTCCGACCGCCTCTCAAAGCCTCCGACCGCCTCTCAAAGCCTCCGACCGCCTCTCAAAGCGTCCGACCGGTACAGAAAGCCTCCCACCGCTGCCCAATTCAATATAACTTGCTCAGAGTGGACTCTGTGAGGAGGGTTTCGAGTGCTCAAAAACGTGTTGGATGCCTTTGCGGCAAAAAGAAGACAGCTCATCGTGCCTTCTCTCGAAGCACTGTTTGCGTTTAGATTTCTTTTAAGAAAACCAGAAGACTGAAGGCTCAGACATGGTTCGCATAACGATATCGATCAGGTGGATCGCCACGCCGCGGGACCACGTTAGGTTTCAGTCCACTGAAGACATCCTGCATTGATGCGTGGCGAGATGGCATCACTGTTCGCAGAAGCGGCGTACAAGACTTAACTGTAGTGCTTCTGGAGTGTAAGCAGGACACGGACATGGTCCGTTTTCGGCGTTGTCGATTTCATGCAGCGCAATTGGGCGAATCAAAGGTTCACGAGAATGATGTGGGAACAGGCGGAAAGCGTGCTCGATCCATGTTGGAAATCGCCCCCTCCTACAACGCCAATAACAGAATCTCATTGTGGAATGTCGACTCGTGACGATCGGGGTTTCAGCACGGAGGCGTTGGAGACTGTCAAGCTCATGGTGGACTGTTTTTGGGCGAGAGTTCAGGGGCGAACTTCACCATAGTGGATCCGAGACCGACTTCAAGCCGGACCCCACATGTGAGTATCGTTACCGACGACTGTGTGTGTGAGCGGTCACGAAGGAATGAGCAGCTAACGGATGTTGTTCTGAATTTTTCGTTTGTGATCTAACATGAACAGGAGCCCCACAATGTCACAGTTCTGATCCCTCCGGCGTGTCGGAGCGGCGGCATGGTCAGAAAGATCTGCGTTCGCTGCAGCGAACCTCAAACCATCACGATCTCTTGCGAAATCGGCCTGAAGTGCTCTGATGTCTGGACCTGCAACACGAGGACACGCGTTTCTTGCGCTGCTCCGTGCTCCGTTTTGGTCGATAACGAAATGAGCATGGTTGGTGACCGAGCTCCCGGACGACAGGGCCTGGTCGGCGCCGTGGCGAGAAGGCCCGCATGTACTACGGGACCAGGCGCGCCCGTCAATTGGCCGTGGAGGCCCGTCCAACTCCCTGAGGCGCGAGATGTACCCATTGCGCGGCGGCCACTTGGAGCTGGTCGGTGAAACCTCAGGTCACCGTCATAAACAACACGGCTCCGTGGCGGTGCTGTGTTCGAGCGGCATGGAGACCCTCAGCGGGTACTGGATTGGACGGCGCCGTCCCCTCGGTGCAAGCCACGGACCGGGACATTGACCACGGGAGCGACATACCTTTTCCTTGGGTCTCCGAGAACACGTGCATCATGGAAGTGCCAGAAACAACAACCTTTTGCTCCAAGGTAAGGCGCGTCTCATCCATTTTTGCTCCGTGCGTGTGCAGATTTAACCATGTCGGGCTTGTCCTTGCTTTCCTTTCATTTCACTTTTGTCTGTTTCTGGTTGGCAGATTCACGAAGGGCCGGGGGATTTTGTGTGCTTGTACTGTTGGGCCAACCCCAACGAGGTGCACCTCACATGCGGTCACACCTGCTGCAAGGGCTGCTTTTCCCAGCTGAACAATTGCGGCCAATGCAGGACCACGATCACAAACAGATCGAATCTGAAAAGAAAAGCGCCTTCGAAACCACGTTCGAGGTACCCGCTGGATTCGACTTCACGTGCGCCTGCGTGCAAGGACGCATAAAAGTTGGGTGTCTGCGTGCGGTCACGTCGTGTGTCCCTGCAATGCGCTGCGGAGTGTGCAGCGAGGCGATCACAGAGATCAGAAGGATCTACTGAGGCGAGAGAAATGCCAGACGGACTCTATATGCGTCTTTATGCATACCAAGAAAGAAAGACAAAGTATTTTTCCCCAAGTTTATTATATCGTCTTGTTGATGTATGTATGAAGTATGTTCTGTAAAACATCAGTGCAGTTTCTTTGAGTTGTACTCGCTGTTGTGCACTTCAAATAAAAATCGTGAAACCCATCTGTTGCCAGTGTTGTCTTTCGACCCACAGCTACGTTTCAGGTTGAAGCAAGGTAATTTCAGATGTCTCGGCGGCGGCTTTGTCCGCCGAGATCCACTGGTTGTCAGTACTTCTCCTCCTCCTCCTCCGTCGCGCGGTCTCGCCGGCATGTGAAACTCGGGCAGTCGCAAGGTTATAGGTGTAAGCGCTGTCATCGCTGTCCCTGCGTCGCGCCACGATCATGTAATAGTTTCCCGACTGGATGAAAATGGCGTGGATCGTGTAGCGCTGTCTTCCCGTGAGCGTCTGCTCTCCCGATTGCGATTGAAATACCACCAAGGTGCACCTCAGCGCCTCTGAGCTGTCGCAGGCCCTGCTCCCCGCTGGCCAACAACGCCGTGTTGAGTTCGCGCACCGCGTCGGTTACGTTGTTGACCTGCAACACCTCAAGCGTATTGATAAATTCCCGGGCTCCCCAGTCGTATGAATTTGGCGTCGGGTGATCCCAAGTGATCGTACGGCGCGGGGCGCGGTCATCGACGGGCTGGAGTCGATCGTGATCTTGTGTATGTGAGTGTAATCGAGTCCCTCATCGGTCTCTCTTTTCACGCTTGCGTTCCTCGAGCGGGAACGCAGCGTCGATCGGCTCTTTGGCCTTCTCCACCTTTGGTAATTTGGTGGGCGTCGTGCTCGGCGAGGTGCTGGGCCTCAGATCGCGACTTTCGTGCTCGCCTTTTACACGCGCTCGTCCTTAGCCGCGAGGGTTCCTGCGTTTCATCCCGTGCGATAACGCCTCTTACCTCGGGCGGTGGTCGTGGCAGCTGTCGTCGTACTCCATCGGACTGTGCTCCGCATCGGCGTCCTCACGGTTTGCGAATCATACTTTCGTACTCGTGGAACAAGTCGCTCGAACCGCCCGTGTCCATGGGGCGGCGTGATCTCCGTCTTCGCGCTGCCGTCCTCGGGAGCGGTCTTTCTCACGCGGTCGCGCAACAGCGTCCGCTTGACCCTTTCGAGCGACCGATCCATCAGGGCTCGTATATGTCGTCTGGCGAAACCGCTGCTCGCATCCAATCCCACAAAGTCTCGTATCTCATGTACGCATGCGCTGGAGCTGTACCACGCGGTGGCTCGTCGCATCCCTCTCCTCCACGAGTGCGTGCTCCCGCTTGTTCTGCTCACGGATCAGCCCTTCCATCTCTGCCCTCTGCGCGTCGAGTTTCGCGGCGTTTTCACGACACCGAGCCGACTCCTCTTCGGCCTCCTGCAGCGTCCGCTTGCAGCGATCGAGCTCGTCTTGCGTGCCAGCGCATCTCTCCTGACTTCGTCCGGGCTCGTTCGCCATCTCCTCCAACGCCTTTTGCAAGGTGAGATTTTTCTCCTGCAGCACGTCCTTTTGTTTCGCGTGGCCTATGAGGATGCCGGCCATCTGCGTCTGTAGCTCATCGATGTCCTTTCTGCTTGACTGGCGCACGATCCGCAGCTCGTCCTCGTGTTTCATCCGCTCCTCCTGGATCCTCCCGTCGACCCGCCACATTTTCCGCTCGCGCTCTTCAGATGCCAGAGCCCGCTTAGCTTCGGCCTCGCCCCTCAAGCGCGTTCGCATCTCTCGGTTTGGCGGTCGAGCCCGTCGCGGAGATCCCGGATCGTGTCTAGGAGGCCCAGCCGGCGTCCGTGGCGAGCCCCCATTTGCGTCGCACGTACGACGAGCAGATGATATCCGCGGCCGCCTCGGTCGACGAAGGCGCAAGCAACAGCGCCAGCGCGTCTCGGACCGACGTCTGGCGCGACAGCGTCGCCTCCAGCTCCATCAGAGCGGAGCTCAAGCTCGGCCGACCGACGCGATCCTCAGCGATATCGGCCAGGGCCGCGAGGACCCGGTCGGCTCGCGCCACGTAGCGCGGGCGGCGCGAGCGCTTTCCCAAGGCGTGTCCGCCACGCCCGTCGAGCAACCTGCGCAGCACTCGCGTCGTAGCAGCCGCACAGTTCCGTGGCCAGTTCCAACCCCAGCGAGGCTTCCGTGCCCGGCGCCCTCGAGCGTTTTGAACCAGCTTACCAGGCTCGAGCGCGACCTGAGCGCAGCGGCGTTGCCAAGGGTTGGTCAGGGGACAAGGCCGGGCTCTCCGCCGTCCCGGGCCTCGAGCCGGGACGCTCGGGGCGAGGAGGCTTCATCCGAAGGAACAGTTCTGACATGATACCCAAGAGCGCGACACGATCGTCCTTTCCAATAGTCGGCGAGACCGAAGGTCTCGGGGACTCCGTCGCGGCCCCAGGCGCTCGCCGAGGACTGGTAGAGCGTTTTCCAGAATCTGACCCACGCCCGTCGCGTCGAGTTCGTGGTCGGGTCGCCCGAGCCTCCTCTCGCGAACTTCTTGCCTAAATCTTCTCTGCCCGTCCACCACCCGGATCGGGGTCCTCCTCCCCCTCCGTCTCCTTCGCCTTGGCGTCTACTTCTCTTTTCACCCTGAGACTTTCCATCGTCCCGTCCCCCTCTCGTCCTCCTCCGCAAGCGGCGCGGGCGGTTCTCGCCGTACAACTCGCGCTCTCTTCTTTCTTGGCGCTGGGCGTCGCCCTGCGGTGGTTGAGACAGTAGCTGCCCGTGGAGACCGATCGCCTCGAAGGCCACCAGCCGGCGCACAGGCTCGTGCAGATCCCTCCGAGGAGCAGCTCGTCTATCTGCGACACGGCCAGCGTTCTCCTCGCCGTGGGCTGCGCAGGCGGAGGATCGCGCGTCTGGCGAAACCGCAGCGCTGACAGATCCGATCCTCGGCGTCGTCGTCGGTCGGTCGAGTCGATCGCGCGCAGGCCTCGGGAGATCGAGTCAACTCGTGAGACCACCAGCGGCGTCAGGGCTCCGCGGCACTGGGCGCCAGCACCACACGGCCCAGTAAGGCGCTGCGACGAAATGCTCAGAGAGAGCTTCCCGGGCCCCAGCGGCGGTGATCTCAGGCCGGCGCGTCGCTGTCGCGCGCAGCCAGCGGTCCGTCGAGGGCGGGCAGTTGGTCAGTCGTTGGAGGTGAAAGCGGAAGGGCGAGCAGCGTTGTCCGCCGCTGCCACGATGCGCAAGTGCCCCACGCTGCCGGGTCGGATCGGTATCGTGGGCGGGCGTCGTCTTCTCCCCTCGCGCTTCCCTCCTCTCGGGATCTCGTGCGTTCGAGGGTCAACCTGCTCTGTTCGTGCAAAGCTTTGAATGCGGCGGCGCGCGCAGCGGCCAGCGTTTCGCCCGTCAGCTCTGCCGCCAGAGATTCTCCTTGGCGAGATCCCGGGCCAGCGCCCGTCCGCGGTGCAATACGGCGTGGCGGTTCAGGTTTGTGTATATCGAAAACACCAGCCTCTCTGCCTCTTCCTCCGCCTCGCGTGGCGTCGCCACCACTCGCGGGCGCGTCTCGGCCTCCCGGTACGCGATCGCTCTGACGCACTCCAGCTCGACCCAGGCCAGGCGCGCTGGCCAGAATGCTAATCCTTTTCACGGCGCGACCCCTCGTCCCAGGCACGGCGGGGCGGAAGTGTGGCCGTCAGCAGGCCAAAAGCCTGGCCTCCGCTTTCGTAGATCGCTCTGAAAACCAGGCACGCGCGCCCCTCAGCGAGCCCGCTCGGCGGGGACGCGGCGTCCTCGGAGACTTCGGACCGGCGGCGCTCGCGGTGGCGGGCAAATGTTTTTCGATGCGGACAGCTGCACCCATGTGTACTCAAAGCCGACGCGGCCTCGGAAGCCTCGAGGTTCACGAGGCGGCGTCTCCCCTGCATGCGGCGCGGCGACATCAGCGGCAGCGACACGGCGGGACAGTGGGGAAGTAGGCAGCCTCCCTCGCGGGGGGCGGGAGAAAGCGAGAGGACCGGCGTTGAAGGGAAGCGCCACAAAAGAGGCGAGATGCTCAAGCGCTTATGTGTAAACTCTTTTATTATTTCGTTCTGTGTCACAAGCGTCTTGTCAAACAAGCACAATCGTTTTGTTTCACCAAGCACAGATCATTTCACGGGCACAAGTAACACGGCGACACCCAGCAAGTGAGTGCGGATTGCTCCGTGACCACGCAACAGGCAACGCATCACGAGCTATCTTCCCCTCAGTCCCTTCTTCAGACCTCGAGAATAACCCCTCGGGAGGCGGCGCGTCAGCGTGTGTCGTCCTCAGCACAGCCAAACCCGTTTCATCTCACTCCCAACTATATCATCCGCAGTCTCTTCGGGCCGTCCTCGTCGACCCCACCGTCCTCAACGCCCTCGGCGATAGGGGAGGAGGCCCGCGGCGTTGCGGGGCGCGACATTGCCTCTCCTCGCATTGGGTCGGATTCCCCGCTTCTAGCGTCACGCGTCCCTCGGGCCACCGTTCGTCGTCGGTCCCGTCTGCCCGCCGTCCTCGTCCGACCAGCCCTCGTGCCTGCGGTGGTGCGGGGATGTATCGATCTCCAGGTAACAGCTACGGCGTGGTGTTACATTCCACGGTATCCACGTAGCGGCCGGCGCAACCGAGCTCCATGAGGGCTTGGCGCCTCTATCTCGGCGTTGTCAGCCTGCGGTCGCGCGACTCCGCCTCGCCCTCGATCTCGTCGAACCCGGTCTTCCCTCGGCACATCATCTCCCTGTGGGCCGGCGTATTTCCGTCACGGCCTCTTCGCTTGCCCAGTCGATGTGTGATGCGCGGGTGCGCCGATAAGTTCTTATAGCCTTCCGTGGCGTGGTCTCGGCGTCTCCCGGTATGGCGTCCGACCCGTAATGTCGGCGCATGATGTCTTGAGGCGTCGGACGACAAGGCTCGCCGCGGATCGAAACACGGAGAGCGCGAGGTCGCCGGTCTCGGGCTCCGCCATGGCAGGGTCGGGCGCGAGCTTTCGCGGGCCAGCGTTGCGTGGCGACTTCGGGATCGTCAGAGATTCGCTCGTCGAAGAGCAGCGGCGCAGCGGCGTGTAGAGGCGTCTCGGGTCCACTAGTACTTCGAAAAGATGGGCTGTTTGCAGGCGGGGCAAGCCGTGTACATCTGCTTGAGGTCGGTGAGCGCGTGCGTGTTCACCTCGGGCGTGCTGGCGGCACGTTCACCATTGGGGCGCGCAGCAGGGCGACCACGAATCTCATCCTTCCGAAATCGAACTCGGCGTCTATGTTCTTGGGTTGCCCTTCACCTCGGAGGAGCGGGCGTCTGATTCTTCAGGCACCGCAGGCACCTGAGGTCTCCCTCGAGGTTAGGCGCCAGCGGGCCCGGCGCTCGGCTGAAGCAATATCTGCTTGTGGTTGTAGTCCACCCAATTGATGTGACAGCTGAGCACCGCGTACAGCAGCATCTGACACTCGAGACTCAGGCTCCCGAGTTTGTGGAACTGCTCGAGGCTAACGATGGCGCGGCTTCCCTGAGCTGAGGCAGACACGCGCGGCCATCTCCAGCGGCGCGCGCGCGTGTGCGCGCTGCGAGTCTGTAGTAACAGCCCAGGGCCCCTCCGAGTTGGCGTGAGCATCGTGTGCCCCACGGCTTTGACCGTCTGGGCGCTCTCACGAGCTTTGCGTGGTCACGATTTGTTCAGCGTCGCGAAACAGAAACGCGACCACTTGGCGGAGTCCTCTCGTGCCGCCGGCGGCTTCGGGAGAACGGGGCGGGCCGCTCGCGGAGGTCTCCCGCTCCGGGCTCGACGCGTCCTCAGTTCGGGCGTCGCGGGCGGGTCGGAGGCGGCTCGGCGGTCGGACGCCCTGTCCTCGCTGTATAAGAGCACAAGAGCACAAGAGCCTGAACGCCTCCCTTCTGATCGCGACCAGCTTTCGAGCAGAGCGCACCTCGTCAAGAGCAAGTCCTCCGCTTGGTACCTGTAAAAATCCGCCAACAGAGCCAGTCTGAGTAGAACCTCGTGTCCCCTCATCGAGGCCATTTCGCACGCCGCGGGCAGATCGCCCGTCTCCGCGCGTTCCCGCGGTCGCGCCTTCTCCTCTCGGACCCGCCAAGACCGAGGACAGCCCCTCGTCCCACAGGTCAGGCATAACTCGTAGGCCAGCGGTAACCGGCCGTGGCGCCTTGGTCTTTGTCGTCAGCATCTTAACGATCTGGGACTGCACTCGGCGCCCGGCTCACCGTCCCTCTGCTTGTGATGGCAGATTGCGTTAAGACACTCCAGGTACGCCTGCAGCAGGATGGCTTTTTGCGTGGCGGCGGGACGCGCGACTCTGCGATCGACTACCCGTGCCCGTCGAGCCCTTCGCTCCCGTGCTCCTGGGCTCCCCGTGGTCTTGCATGTCTACTGTCGATCTGTTCCCGGGCGAGGTTCTCAAAGTGCACGCCCGAGCACCTGGGTCACTTCACGGGGATCAGGGCGTGCCTCGGGTGAGCGATGAGCACGGCGGCGCTCTTCTCGGGTCTCTGCGGACTGTTCGGTCGGGAGGCGGGTCATCGGCGTATATGGCGAGGCGCTGGTGGGCGGATCTCTCCGCGAGGAAGTGAAAAAGCGCGCTCGCGGATCCGGCAGCGGCGCCTGGCGAAGGTTTTTGTGGCGTTCAGGCGAGAACAGGGACAGGGCGAGGCAGAGGCGCTCGCCCTGCTGCGCAAGCTGGCGTGGCTCTTTGACCTGAGCGAGCTCCGGGCGCGCAGACATCCCGTCGTCCGCGGGCAAGAGCCGCGCACATGCTGTTCCTGTACGCGATCCAGCTCACGGCGCTGTTCCTCAGCAGCTGCGCGGCGAGAGGATTTCGCTACCATCATGGCGTGGCCGGCCCCGTTCCTGGAGGCGAACTTCTGCGACCCCTGTGCGCGCGGCGCTCCTGAAGCCCATGTTCCTCCTGGTGCAGTCGCTGCCGAGGAAGGCGGGCGAGGCCGACCAGGCGTCGACCCGAGACCAAGCTGCAATACTACAGGCTTTTCACGGGTTACGAGATCGGAACGGCGGCACATGCGCCTCCCGGCGACTCGCGGGGCGATCTCGCGTGGACCGGGAACAGCGTGCAGCTGCGGCGCGGGGTACAAGATCGAGGAGAGCTCGGGCAAGGCCCTGTGGTTCGTGGCTCCGCAGGCCGGCGACAGGCTGCGCGCATGACGCCGCGAGTCCGGCCTGAGGAGGATGGCGGGGCAGCGGGCGAACACGCCGACCTGATCGATCCTACCTCATAATGCGACAGCGTGATGGCCTACTTGCAGTGCGCGCTCTTGGCACGATCCGCTGCATGCTGCCGTGCCACGCCAACAGCGAGTTCTCCGAGCGTGATGGAGTTACTGGGGAGGTCCGTGAGCAAGTTCGCAGAGCGAGCTCCGCCATCAGAGCGCGGATATGTTCTCGCCTCAAGACCGGCGGCGCGGGAGCGCAAACTGCCTTTACTTTGCGTGTCGGGCGTCGGCCAGCGCGGGGCAGTCCGAGGGGAAGAGCCTGTACTTCGGCAAGATCTTCACGGGGCCCGAGGACAAGAAGCCCCCTCCGAAGTACAAGACCACGTTCGGAGATTTCGCGACGGTCACGATGGGCGTATCGACCTCCACGGAGATGCTCTCGATGTTGGACGTCGCGCTGGCGCCGGGGAAGAAGGACAAGGGTGGCGGCGCGAGTCTGCGCGCTATCCTGTCCAAGGCCCACAGGCCCGCGGGGATCAAAGGGTGGCGATGGGGGCGTCGTTGTCGCCCGCTACCACCACAGGTTCAACACGGGCGAGTTCACCGAGGTGGCCTGCGTGAAAGCCATGAGCGACCCCATGTACAGCGAGAAGATACACAAGGGCGCCCTGACGGAGAAGAGCGAGTATCGGCTGTGCTTGGCGCCGCGGGCCTTGCCCATGTGCGTGCTCACCTTGTGCATGACCATGAGGCAGCGGTCATGATCTCCCTGGGGCTGTTCTGCACCGAGCTGGCTCGCTCGGTGTACGCCGCCTCGAAGCTGAATTACAGTGCGCTGTGCGCCCGGCTGGTCACCTCTGTCCTCCTCCAGGGCGACCGCAGGTCTCTCTTGTCCCCTCTGTCCTCCGGGCAGCTTTGTCGGCCTCGCATCGGCAGCTTTCTCGCCCCGACGGGCAGTTTGTCGGGGCCATGAGCCCGGCTCGGTCGCGCGGTCGATACGCGGATGGGTTAATGTGAACCTCCTCGGTTTATGGCATACTTACCTCGAGGACCTCGGCCGCTCGTCGCGGAGATCGGTGCGAACGATGTTCTGGATGATGTTCAGGGCCCTGTGCTGCCTGTGTAGCCACAGGCGAAATCTGAACGCGCGACGCGATTATCCGAGCTATCGTTACCGAGAACTCTATTACGGAGACACAGGCGACGAGGACGACGAGGACGACGACGCGGGGCGGCGGGGCGACGACCGACTCGAGTTGTCCAGGTTAAAAAGAGGAGCGATCGACGCGGCCGCGGACGTGTCCGTCGCGGAACGCCTGTTGGCTCGCTACGGGGGGAACGATTCGAGCTTACTAATGCACTATGACAAGTCTCACGAGAAGATGATCCGAGCCCTGGGAAAGCTGTCACCGAGTGGACGAGGCGTCCAGAGTTACTCTCGCATCGCGTAAAGATCGGCGCCTGGGTGCGGGCCGGCGAGCCGGTCGGTCTCCGTCGCGACGGGCTCCGGCTCCGGCTAGAGTGGGCCCCCCTTGGCTTTCGCGTTTCCGTAGGCATATCGCTTCTATCGCCGTTCCCGCTGCCACCATGAGCGTGGTCAAGATGGATCCCAGCGCCTACGCGCTAAAAACCCTGGAGGCCATCAAATGGCTGATCGTCAAGGCTCCGGGATTCATGGACAACCCTGCGGACTCCTTCTCTTCGTTCATCGCCGACAACATGATCAGGGCCTCGGCCTCGAACAGCTCGGTCTCGGCGGACGCCACCGTGAAGATCCTGCAGGCCCACATGGGGGTGTCTCTTTTCAGACAGCAAAGAGAGACCAGCCGTCTTCTGGCGGGCCTGGTGTACAAGATGATGATCCCGGACCAGGCCGTGCCGACGGGCACGCGATTCTGTCGGCGCTACACCATCACGGATCAGCGCGAGGCGCAGCGGGGCACCTACGACACGGTGGGTAACGGGGTTCAGACCAGGCAATACAGCCAAGTGTTTCAGCATACCTCCAAAGTGGTCACGATGCGCTTCGGGAGCCTGCTGGGCATCACGGTGCCTGCGGCGGCGGCGGAGTTGATACATCGAGAGCTGGAGCGCGTGGGCACTTCGTGGGAGCTGACCAGGACGATAGAGGTGTTGCAGTATTGCGCGGCTCAACCCACGCTCACGGACAGGATCGCGCAGAGGCTCGGGCAGTGCTGCCGAGCGGATAAACTGGACTGCGTCCTGGCGATGGCCGAGCTCATGTGCGGGATGGTGAACGTGCAGCCCGAGGCGTTTGTGTGCGTGCTGGAGAACGCGCGCAGGGTGCTCGGTTGCGACAGGCCCGAGGTCCTCGTGATGGGCGACACTCTGTTCAGGGTGATCTCCCAGAGTTCCGACACGGGGCTCCGGGCCAGGATAGCGTCCGAAGTCACCGAGCTCGTCCCCGAGGTCTCCGTGTACACGGCGGCCAACGAGACGACGCGAGGCGAAGGGAGCTACGAGTTCACCATGGAGCATGTCACCAGATGCGCCCTGGGCGACGACACCTTGCCTTTCACGGGCGAGTCCAGCTTTCGAGACAAGGCCATCGAAATGAAAGTGAACTACATCCACGTAGGTGGCGGAAGACACGACAGGATCCCCATAGCGCACGTGGACGGGGTGCAGATGGAGCACGGCTGCGGCAGGGAGACTTCCACGGAGCACAAAGCCTTTTGTAACACCCAAGGGTTCAAGTGGGAATATTTCACCGTCGGGTGCACGGCCCCAGCCCTGAACCAGGTCGTCGCGTCCAACGTGCTCTCGTCGACGGACTCTGAAGAGATCAGCTACAAGCAACTGGCCCAACGGTCGCCTTCGGTCTCCTACCTGCATCGCTACGACGGCTCGGTCGTCGGCGTGACGCTGAGGGAGCTGCATCCGCTGGGGAATCCCGCGGAGTTGTTCGGCAGAGAGCGCAGAGACAAACTGCAGGGGGACCTGAACGCGCTCATGAGAAACGGGTCTCGGGAGATCACCGCGGAGCGGATGGCTGCGCTGGCCCGCAGCGACAACTGGTATCATAAGATAAGGAACCCCGCTGCGCTGTTGGAGTTCGACACGCGCAACATGGTGGTCCCCGTTCCGCCCGCGGCGGGCCCGGGGAACGCGGAGCCCGTCGCTCCGGCTCGGTGGCTCGTGAGACCCAGGGTGGCGCTTTTCAACTCCTCTTCGATGAACAGCACGCCAACGAGATCGCCCAGATCGGAAGGCGAGCTGCTGGCGCGCTCGAGACACGGAGCACGCGGCACGTCGCGTGCAACGTCGCGTTCTCGACGACGCGCTGCACTACGAGCACGGCGTGGAGTCCATGTTGGGCATGAGGGACCAGATCCTGAGGGGGGCAGCCGTACCTCAACTGGAAAACCCTAACTGGACCAAGGGTAGACTGTTCTGGTCGTGGCTAGCGGATCCCATATGCGCGCCGTGTATGCGCGCGTCGAGCGCTCAGCGCCAGAGAATGCCAAAACCGCAGCGCCGACTTCACGGCAGAGGAGCGCGCCGTGTTGGTCCAGCTGGAGGGCTTGATCAACGGCGTGCTCGCGTTGTTCAGGGCGTGGTGGGAGACAGGATCAACTCCGTGGTCGCCTCCATGCCCCGCGTGTTTCGAGCACGAGAGGTACGCGGGCGCCAACGTCTCGGAGCACGGGTACCCGACGAACTTCACCTTGGACGAGGTGGACTACTGCAACCTCATGTACTGGATCATCCTGCCGAGCTTAGGGGCTCGCGTGTATCGCCGCGGGGCGGCCGCGCGCCAGGCCGAGCACGCGGTGCGTTCCCAGCTACGGTACAGAAACGGAGAGCGCGACCTCTCCGAGAACCTGGGTCTGAGCGACGCGAACCGGACGCTGACCGTCGCGCGTCTGACTGGCGACTGCGCCTTTTCCAAGGTTCGACCCTCGGTGTGCGAAGTGGACGTCAGCGAACATTTCGAGCCCACCGCGTCAAGACACAAGAGCTGTACAGACGCGGGCTTCCACGAGACCTCTGTCGTCACGTACGTGTGGGCTATCCGGCTCGCCAGGATCGCCAGGATCGGCAACAACCTGGCCAAGGTGCTGCTGGGGATGCACTACAGCACCCTCCTGACTCACGAGGTAATACGGGACCACTACGACACCGCGTACTACTCGGGCATGTCGTACCTACTGTTCAGAGGCGTGCGCTTCACGGGCTGCGGGGTGTCCCTGATGCAACAGAAGTCCGCGCTGTACACGCTGGGCACCGAGGTGCTGTGCAATCCCACGTCCCACAACACTCACCAGGTGCACACCGTGAACCAGTACTGCGAGTCCGTGGTGATCCCGGAGACCCTGGAATCGCCCGGCCTGTACATCCCCAACCTGTACATGAAAGACGTGCGGGGCGGTGACGTGCACGTGGATGGCCGAGGGGGACCCTACGACATGGTGATCGCCGACGCCTTCAACGGTTTCTGCCCCGAATCGGACAGCGCGAGCGGCTACCGCAGGCCCTACCTGTTCACGACCGGGCGCTCCCAGGCCCTCCAGGGGCTAGGCGGCGCGGTGCCCAAAGACCCGCTCATGAGCGCGGAGGCTTACACGTGCATGCCCACGCTTCTCCGTCCGTTCAGCTCCACGCTCAGGGGCTCTCAGCGCGGCAGACGCAGGGACTGCGACGAAGAGAGCAATCGCAGGCTGTTCTGCGACGCCCTTCACGCACAGGAGTTCGAAAGGAGCGTGCTGGATTCCATAGGAGACCCATTCAAAGACACCGTGGAGAGAGCCAACGGCAACAAGCGCGCCACGGACATCATGCAGCCTTCGCTCGGGGTGGCCTTCTGCGGTACTTACGGGGTCGGGCTGACCTCGGACAAAAAGCTGATGACAGCCTGCGACCCGACGGCTCAGGAGCCGCTAGTCGAGAGGCTCGCGCCGAGGATCAGCGGCACGGGCGTGTTCGCCTGCAACCCTATGCGAACGACGTCCCGCTTGATAGCTCCCGTATTCAGCAGGGTATTCCACGCCCCGAGCTACAACCGAATCCTTCGCATCTGAGGGACCGCGCAGCCGAGCGAGGGACGGGTGGGGAGCTGCGTCGGTCCGAGGAGGAGGGGAGAGGGGGGCAGATGGGACATGTCCACGGCACGAGGTTTGTCCACAGGGTGGCCCGCGGGACGTGGGATCTAGTGGACTTTGTGCTGTCCTGCGCGGTCAATTTCTTCGCCACTCTGTACATGCACCCCATGGAACAGCAGCGGTGCGTGGCGTTGATCAGAAAGAGAGAGGAGGCCGAGGTGGACGCGGCCATAAACACCGTGGCCAGGTCCATCACGGGCCTAGACGCTAACATAGCCATGCTCAAAGAATTCGCTGCCTCGGCCACGTGCGAGCGAGCGGCGTACGCGAAGTACGTGAACGAATTGCGCTCGGCCGAGGCGCAGAGGGACCAGCTGCGCTACCTGCTCGCGGCGCTCAGGGGACGGATCGACACCGACAAGCTCATCAGCGCCGTGGACACGCTCTCCGATAACGTCGGGCTGCAACTCGACGCTTCGGTCAAGATAAACAGAACCGTGCTGGCACTGACCGTGAACAGGGACCTGGACGACGCCAGGGAGCCCGTGACCAAATCAACCGTGGAAACCGCGTGTCTCGCCTACCAGGACGAAACCGCCTCTGCTCTGACCCGGGGCGCTCTCGTGTGATTTTTTAAGGAAAACGAGAAAGGCAACGAGCTCTTGGACAATTTGGAACTCCGTTATAAAAATGTCTTTCGTATGTCTAAAAGTCGGTATAGACTCGTACGTAGACTGTCTACTTGCTATGCATGTATGTACAATGTGTATAAAGTGAAGTGGGATTAAACAGCCATTTCTCTCTGTGTCTTGTGCGTGCGCGTCTTCCGTCTTCCACTTCTTCAGACATCACACCAAGACAAGCGTGGTAATATAGAAAATGCTTTATTGTAGACAAGAGTAGAAATGTACAAACCGTAAAAAAACGGCAGCAATGTAACTTCACTTCATTTAGCTAAAGTGACATCCCTTGAGTAAAAGATCACACACAAAAACCTGATAAGAGTGAACAGTGTTAGACTCATGAGGTGTACAAAATGACATTCCAGATTTTACAATCAAGTATACGTGTAAACAGCACCGGCACCAGGATCAGTGAAGGATAACCCCGTAGGCACCAGGATCAGCGAAGGGAAGCGCATTTTTTTGAGATATTGTGAGGTACATTTCTTTAAACTTTACATCGTGGACATCATCCCCGTGCCCACTTCCCCTGTCTGTCTTTTCTAAAGTATCTGTGTTCCAGCCCCAGTGCAATAAAAAACTTCAAACATCGACCGGACTTAAAAATCTCAGTCTGAGATTCAAATATACCCGTAATAATCTCTGTTGGTACAAATATACTGGGTCAGCTGCCCGCTCGCTCGTTCTGTCAGCCGGTGGTGATCGTTGTACTCTTCCGTTATGTTGATGTAATTGTGGGCTTCCTCGGTTTCGCCACGCGAGGTGTAATCGAACAACTTTGCCGCCGCGTTGTTGTTGGCGGCGAACATGTTGGCGTCCACGCCGAACGGCCTTTTTCTCAGCGGGCGAACGTTCGGCGCGATGGACGCGCGCATGCCGCCCTTAGCCGTGAGTTTGGAGATCAGGTGGATCAGAGTGGGGCCATCGGAGGGCTTGCAGTCCAACACCACGTGAAGCTCCCTGCCGTCGTCGGCGCCCTCGGGTTTGCGGCGGTAACGGACGACGAACCACTCGCGCAGATAGTGTAGCATCCGCCTGAAAGCCACGTCCGTCACTTTGCCTCGCAAGGAGCTGTCGATCAGCGGGACCATCGCCGTCTCGCGATGCTCCCCGGCGGCGAGGACCGTGGTGCACCACATCGCCAGAATGATTTGTTTCCTGAGCACGAAACAGCACCAGTGGAACGCGTGGCTCCCCATGTCCACGTCAAACAGACGAGGCAGATAGATGTCCGGCCCCGTCACCGCTTCCGCGCCGGTCGAGGGAGGGGGTATGTTTCCGACCAGGACGCGATCCCAGAAGCCGGGCACGTGAGGGATGCACACGCGTACCTGTCGCGCGTCCTCCTCCGGCAAACTCTGGTTCTCCCAGTATGCGAAGGCCATGTCATCCTCGGTCTGGATGAGGGTTTCGAACGCTGCGAGGAAGGACAAAACAGTTCAGATGAGACATGAACGCATGCACGTACGATACACGAAGGCAAGCGAAACGACGGTCCGGCGAGAACACCAACCGGTCACGTTCGCGTGTAACCAAGCTACTTCGTACCTACCTTGTTTCAGTTCGGATGCCGTGGGGGCGCGATCCTCGATCATCCGGCGCACACACTCGTTCACCTCTTTCCCAGTCTTAAAGCGGTCGGCCTCATCTCGCCCGAGGTCCCAGGTTCCCACGCTCTCCAGTTGAGGGCATTCGGCCAGGTAACTGGCGGTCGCGTTCACGGGCCCGTGCGCTGAGGAGACGCTGTGTTTGAGGCAGCCTCGGTGGGTCCGGTAGCAGAGGGTGCAGATCACGCAGCCGCACAGGCACTGGACGGGTCTATTGAGTTGCAGCAGGTACCCGTGACACACCGCCGCTCTGTTGAACACCCGACTGCACGCCACGCAGGTGATCAGCCCGATGAGCTGGGTCGATGACAGGCACTGTCCCGAGCCGGCGACGGACTCGTCCTCTTTACCCGGGGTCAGTTGAGGTGTGGTGCTTCTGCTCCTGCTGCTGCTGCTGCTTCTGCTCCTGCTCCTGCTGCTGCTGCTGCTTCTGCTCCTGCTTCTCCTGCTGCTGATCCTGCTGTTGATGCTGCTTCTGCTGCCGCTGTTGATGCTCCTGCACCCTCGGAGCGTCTTCTCTTTGCAACTTTCTAGCGTGCGGCGGTGGAGTCTGTATCCCACCGTGCCTGTAGTCCTGGGCTTGGATGACTTCGCTCTGAGGAGGCGTGGGGTAACAGTATTCGTTTCGAGGGCACTGAGGCTGACCTCCCCTTTGTGAGGGACTTTGCTGAGACCCCTGAGACGTCTGATATGTTGCGTGAGATGTATGAGGCCCCTGAGATGTCTGAGACCCCCCCACGCAGAAAGCGCTGAGGTCCAGCGTCGTGCCGAGGAACTCATTGCTCAAACAGGAGGAGCCGCCCTGCTGTGGGACCTCAAAGTGTGGATTGTCGTCGTGTACTGGGTTGGGTTCTGTGGGCCGGGGAGTCCATGTCGAACTTTCTAAGTCGTCTTTCAACCAATACAGCTCACAGACATTGGGCCGGGAGGCGTCCTCCTCAGCTTCGAGCTCCTCTAACCGCCTCACGTACTCTGCGTCGCTGAGAGCGACCGTCAGATGCGAGACGGTGTTTCTGTAACGGGAGGTGAGAGGAAAAGAGATGAATAAAGTGAGCAGACTCGGTAGCGCACGCAAGCACGCACACAAAAAAATAGAAATCACCTACGTTTCATGACTTATGCTCATGATGGCAGTTTCGAGCTCAGTGCCGCTTCTCGCCAGCGATAATCCATCTTTCCCAGCCGCCTCGAGGACCCGTTGCCCCCCTTCCTCGCCGCGGTCAGCTTCGTCAAAGTCGTCGACGTCTCCCTCGGTGACTCCAGCTGCCACTTCTGCGATGTCCTCCCCGTCGGCCGATTCACCCTGAACCTCGGCGGCTTTGTCCGGGGGCGGCGTCGGGAGACCATCGCCCTTAGAGGGCTCCTCGTCGACCGCTGATGGGTGAGCCTCGCCCGATTTGAGGGGTCGACGATCCTCTTCGTCCTCCTCCGACGCCCCAGCCTCCCCTACGTCCATGTCGGACTCGGTTGGCACTGGGGGGTCGGGAGTCGGCGACTCACGACTCGGTTCGTCCTCATCTACGCAAGGAGATTCGCTACGCTTTCCCCTCTCCCCCCGTTCTTCCCGGGTTGACTCTCTGTGGTCGAATGCGCCGCTCTCCTCTCCATCTGAACCTGCGTCTTTGCTTTCGCCGTGAGAGCCGGGGTTCTCTGGTCCGCAGCCGTCGGAATAGGTGTGAGGAGAGACTCCTTGTTGATTCGAGCAGACAGATGCCCTGGGGCTTGGAGGCCCTCGCTAGCATCTCTTTTCTTCGCGCTCGGCGCCCGCGCTTGGGCGCCTCTGTGCTGCCAGATCGAGACCCACCTCTCTTTTTCTTCCGCTCTCCCTCGTCGGACCCTTCTTCGTCCGACGATGCGCTGGTGCAACTGGAGGAACATGTTGAGCACGAAGATGAAGACGAGGACGAAGAAGAGACATTTCTTTTTCGGACGACCTTGACTCGGTCGGCTGTTTGGTCCGATCCCCCTGTTTGCACAGCTTGAGTTTCGGTCACGCAGTCTTCGTCTTCCTTTCCGTCACTGTCACTACTGCCGCCGCAGTCGTCGTCGTCGTCATCATCATCGCCAACGTCTCCCTCTTTTTCCCCCTCATCATCATCATCTTCCACGGTGGAGGACTCGTGTTTCCAAGACCTGGCGCTTTTAGATCTGTTTCGGCGACTCCTGCCTTCCGTCGACCCGCGCGAGATGCGACGCCCCGCTTTGATCTCGGACCTAGACTGCAGGTCGGCCCATCTGATCTTCGTTTTACGCTTTGGTGGATTGTCCGCCGTCCCCTGATACTCGTGGGGGTTGATTATCCTAGATCGGACCCTGGCTCTGTCTTCGTGCTTGGTACCCGCGAACCTCGGCGATGGACCCGCTCGGATCGAGGCCGCTCTCTTGTTTTCTCTGGGTCTCCTGGAAGACCGCTCTCTGAGGATCTGATGAGGGTAGGGCCGCGCCTCGACCGACTGCATTGGGTGCCAGTTAGACACCCTGGCTCTTTCGTCCGCCGGCGCCCATTTTCTTTTGTGTGCTGGAAACTCACCTCCTTTCACTTTGAGTCTTTTAGGACAGTGCATCTGGCGATCCGCCGAGCTTGACATTGACCGTCTGTCGGTTTGCGTCCCATCTAGGTCCGACGCCTTCGGATGTAGAGCGTCTCCTTTTGTGTTCTTTGCGCAAAGGAGAGGACCGTCGAAACTCTCTCGGCTGAGACCTGCCTTCGCGCGAGCCCCTGCGGCTATCTTTCTCCCAATGCTCTCCGATCCCGCCAGCGCGGTAGTGTTGCCGCTGCAGCCCTAGCACTTGAGTCTCCTCCTCGTACCATCTCCTCATCTGTACGTTACGCAAAGGAGAAGGCGTGATGGATCCCCTGCGTGCCCCAGTGGGCAACGAGTCCATATCAACCCTAAGTTGGAATTGTCCTCGGTGCGAGTCCCCCTCTAGGGTCTGTTGTCTTCGTGCCAAAGTCGTTAGCACCAAAGCCGTTAGCTCCTTATACCATCAGAGTTGGCCCTTCTGAAAACAGTGATCTTCCGATGCGGTCCATTTGTCTAAAATAATAGCTGCTCTCACGGTGTAGAGTGTGAAATGAAGAGAGTCTCTGGTGTCCTCTCAGACTAATCTTGACCACTACAAAGAGCGTCCGACCTCTTCTCAGAGCGTCCGACCACTACTGAGAGCGTCCGACCGCCCCCCAGAGCCTCTGCCCTGCCCCGTCCGACCGCCACTCAGAGCCTCCGACCGCCACTCAGAGCGTCCGACCGCTATTCAGAGCGTCCGAGCTATTCAGAGCGTCACCGCCCTCAGAGCCTCCATCCGACGCGCTTCAGAGCTCCGAGCTATTCAGAGCGTCCGACCGCCCTCAGAGCTTCCTCCCGACCGCTATTCAGAGCGTCCGACCGCTATTCAGAGCCTCCGACCGCCACTCAGAGCCTCCGCCCAGTCCCTCAGAGCTCCGACCGCTATTCAGAGCCCGACCGCTATTCAGAGCGTCCGACCGCTATTCAGAGCGTCCGACCGACCCTCAGAGCTTCCTCCCCGCCCAGTCCGACCGCTATTCAGAGCGTCCGACCGCTATTCAGAGCGTCCGACCGCTATTCAGAGCGTCCGACCGCTATTCAGAGCGTCCGACCGCTATTCAGAGCGTCCGACCGCTATTCAGAGCGTCCGACCGACCCTCAGAGCTTCCTCCCCGCCCAGTCCGACCGCTATTCAGAGCGTCCGACCGCTATTCAGAGCGAGTCCGCTATTCGAGCGTCCGCTATTCCGCTATTCAGTCCGCGCTATTCAGAGCGTCCGACCGCTATTCAGAGCGTCCGAGCGTCCCCGCTATTCAGCGAGCCGCTATTCAGAGCGTCCGACCGCTCATCCGACCGCTATTCAGAGCGTCCGACCGCTATTCAGAGCGTCCGACCGCTCAGAGTCCGACCGCTATTCAGAGCGTCCGACCGCTATTCAGAGCGTCCGCTATTCAGAGCGTCCGACCGCTATTCAGAGCGTCCGAGCGTCCCGCTATTCAGAGCGTCCGACCGCCCTCAGAGCTTCCTCCCGCCCAGTCCGGCCGCTATTCTCCCGCTATTCAGAGCGTCCGACCGCTATTCAGAGCGTCCGACCGCTATTCAGAGCGTCCGACCGCTATTCAGAGCTCCCGCCCAGTCCCGCTATTCAGAGCGTCCGACCGCTATTCAGATTCCGACCGCTATTCAGAGCGTCCGACCGCTATTCAGAGCGTCCGACCGCTATTCAGAGCGTCCGCTATTCAGAGCGTCCGACCGCTATTCAGAGCGTCCGACCGACGCTATTCAGAGCGTCCCCGCTATTCAGAGCGTCCGACCTATTATTCAGAGCTCCCGACCGCTATTCAGAGCGCTATTCAGAGCGTCCGACCGACCCTCAGAGCTTCCTCCCCGCCCAGTCCGACCGCTATTCAGAGCGTCCGACCGACCCTCAGAGCTTCCTCCCCGCCCAGTCCGACCGCTATTCAGAGCGTCCGACCGCTATTCAGAGCGTCCGACCGCTATTCAGAGCGTCCGACCGCTATTCAGAGCGTCCGACCGCTACTCAGAGCGTCCGACCGCCCCATCCGACTGTCCCTCAGAGCGTCCGACCGCTGCTCAGAGAGTCCGACTGACCCTCAGAGCCTCCTACTGCCCCTCACATCTTCATATAGCAGATCACTAGATATTTGACCTGCAGACAGGGACTTTAGACCTACCATCCTTAGATCGCCAAACTTCACCCATTAGCCTAAACGTTAGCCTTTCTCGACTACAATCAAAGAGCCATCCACTGAATGCACGCGACAGCCAGCACCTCTTTGGACATGGAGACACGGCCGTACTGCGACCCCAGCGTGCTGAAGTATCTGAGGGAATGGAATCTCGAAGCGTACGCCTCTAATTTTGCGGGGGTTGACATCAGAGATTTCATGTCCCTGTGGCGCCCCGAAAACAACCAGAGGCTACGCCGACTGGTCCGCCACGGCGGCCAGGAGACGGTCGACGCACTGAGCCGTAAGATCCAGGGGCTCTGCGTCCTGGAGCACCTTACAGAATTGGGCCTGGAGGGATACTTTCCCAACTTCGAGAGGGCGAACGTGAGCATGAACGACTTCATGGCCCTGGGGGAATTCGAGAACAGAGAGAAACTGAGTGCACTGGTGGACAACAAGGTAGGCCCCACCGCCTTGCTGAGAGCCAAGAGCCAGGGGCTCCGCATCCTCGAGCACCTGACGAAATGGGGCCTGGGAAGATACTTTCCCAACCGAGAGGGCTTAACGTGAACGTGGAACAGTTCATGAACCTGGGGACAGCGAGAACGAAGAGAAACTGAAGGCACTGGTGGACAACAAGATAGGCCCCACCGCAGTGCTGAGAACCAGGATCCAAGGGCTCCGCGTCCTGGAGCACCTGACGGAATGGGGCCTGGGAAGATACTTTCCCAACTTTGAGAGGGCGAAAGTGACCATGGGAGAGTTCAGGGCCCTGTGTCGCCCGGAAAGCAGAGAGAAGCTGGAGCGGTTGGTAGGCGGTGACAGGAATGTTGCCAGCTCACTGAGCCTCAAGATCCGCGGTATTCCCGGGAACGAGACAGAGGGCTGGTCAAAGTTACGGAGGTGCGTAAACGAACATGTGTGTGCGTGCAAAATGATTTTTATTTTTATTTTTGCAAGGCAATTCTGACACTGACTATTTTTTTTTCCTTTCCTCTCCCCACCAGTTCTCCCAACAAGGTCCACTCTGGCACCACTTTGGGTAAGAGGGAACACGCTGTGAGACCGTCAGCGTCCGTAGCGCCCACGAGGTCCTCAGATCCCAAAAGGGCCCGTGCGGTAGGGTTGCCGGGATCCGAGCAACCTTGCATAAAGGTAAGCCTGGGCGTGGGAAAGGTCGCCAATAGGATCGTCCTGAAGTACCTTAAGGGAAAACGCTACGACGCGCCCTATGTGAGGTTGGCGTGCTTGACCGAGGAAATCCCGGACGGTCACGAGTGCTACGTGGTATCCGCGGACAGTGTGAAGATCAAGAAGCGGATCTGCATGCCCGCTAGGTTGCTGGTGGACCTGATACACATTGGGATTACGAGAAACGTGAGTCTCGCCGGTAAAGCGATGGAAGTGTTTAACTCGAGCAAATACGAGAAACAGTCCTACGAGCTCCAGAGAGAAAAAGTTAAAGGAGGATCGAGCCCTTCATCGCGCCCCAAGGGATCGCTCCCGAACGCGAGGCACGAAACCTGTCCCAACATAGCTGGCTGCTGGGGCCTCACGTACTACCCCAGAGGAGGGCTGTTCTTGGCTTTCGGTGAAGGGTTTAGTGACGATGCGATGCACGTGTTTCCGTGTGTCACGGAAAACAGATGCCGGCGGCATTCGCGGTCATAGACGAATGGCTCAGAGGCGACGAGACCTTCGATTTGCTGATAGAGTCCCGTGCGTGCGGAGCGCGTCACCCTGTTCGCGATGCCCGCGAGGAAGACGACTTCGAGTCACGGGTCCCACGCGTTCAAGAATCACTGGCCCGAACTTCAGCCCAGAGAGCTCGAAGGCCTGCTCGCATTGACCAAAACTGAGGCTTCCATCCCCTTGGACCCGAGCGAAGACCCGAACGAGCGATTTCACAGCTGCCGAAAACGAGCAGGGGGATACAGACGAGGAGGACGAGGAGGATTAAAAGATGGAGAGGACGACTGACAAGAAAATGCAGTGCACGGTTTTAAAAAATAAAACAACATATCGGTGGTGTGTTTGTGCTACATGTAAGCGTCTGTGTTACCGATGAAAAATAAAAATTCAGTTTGACTCACAGTCCTTCCTCATTTCATTATTTTTATGTTCCATTGTCATTACGCGCAGAGTAACGACAAACAGACAGAGACAGTATGTGTGGTCAAAACGGTTTATTTTTTCAGACAACCCATACGATATGTGCACAAGTTTCGCTGCTGTTTCCTTCACGGTAAAACACTATAACATCTTCGCCCTGGGTCTCTTCACGTATCTGGGGAGCAGAACCTCTCCTCCACCGCCACCGCCGTTGCCGCCACCGCAAAATACCAGGTAAGCGATCCCGGCCGAGAGCGCTCCGCACCACGTGGTGAGGACGGCTACGGAGGTCCACAGGGCGGCGTCGCTGGCGAAGCCCGAGAGCCAGCCTCCGAACGAGACCCTGCCGGCGGTCATCTCGTCGTAGCGCTTGTCGAACTCCTTCAGGTCCCGCGTGATATTGTCCAGATTCTCGCGCACGGACGCCAGCTTGACGCTCGTGTTTATGGCCTCCAGCAACTCCAGACCGGGCGCGCCGGGTAAATCGTCTTTCAGCAGATCCGCGAAGGACACCGGCCCGTCTGATATGTGCGGCCTGGAGAAGGGCTTCAGCGGCGGAGAATCGATCTCCACCGTCGCGGAGCCTTCCATCCACGTGACTTTGTTGTCCCGATAACATATGCCTCTGTGGCACGGTCCGCACACGGTCTTGCACTCGCTGGGATCCTTGGTGCACCTCAGGTACCTCTCGTGGAGCTCGGGCTTCGCGCAGTACTTCCCGTGGCACTCGGACGGCTCGTAGAACTTGCCGTCTATGAACCACACGTTGTAGTCGGGCCAGCAGGGCACGCCGTCCGTGCTCATCTTGGGTATGGGGATGATCCCCCTGACCACGACCCTCTCGACCGTACCGGGAACCGAGTGCACGATGAAGAGCTTTCGGTCCTTGTACAGGGCCGTGCCCACCGTGGGAAACTCCGCCAGGCCCGGGTGCTCCCGCATAACGGCCATCCCGCTCGGGCAGCTCCCGGAGCGCTTGGACGCTATCTGCCTCAGGCAGTTTTCGACTCCTCTGGCCATGAACTTGGTGTGCATGGCGGCCTGCATCATCTGGTGGGTCACGCTCTGTATCTGAGCGTACCACATCTGGTAGCTGGCCATCACGGAAAACTTGACGTTGGTGTCCCGCAGGGCGGCCTCCGTGTTGCGCTTCATGGCGTCTCTGAGCATGGCGAAGTTCTTGTTCGCGATGTCCGTGTTCTTCTTCATCTTCCTCTCCTGCTCGTCTATCCTGCCGTTTATCAGCGCCACGTTGGCGTCGAGCTTGTTGCTCACCTCTACCAGCTGTCCCGCCACGCTCACGTAGGAGTTCCGCGTGGCGTCCATCTGAGCTTCCAGCGCGTCCACTCTCCGGGACACGTGTATCGCCAGGCCCAGAGAGGCGCCGCCGAGCACCGCGCCCAGGAACCTCTTGCGGCGTCCGCTGGCACCCTGCGGCCCGTAGAGCCCTGGGAAAGGCGCGCCGTCGGGTATCGCGTACGCGGAAGCCTTCAGCTCCTGCGTGGCCAGCTCCTGCAGGCCTTCTCTCATCAGGTCTCCAGCCCTGCGGGCGTCGTTGACGATCTCGTGCGCCGAGTTGCACAGCCTGCCGTAGTCTCTCCGGCAGCTGTCGTCGCCGCCGCACACGGCGATCAGGCAGGGCCGCAGCGCGCTCACGTCGTAGTCCACGCAGCTCACGTTGAGGTTGATGTAGTCTATGCCCGGGGTGAAGTTGGACACGAAATGCAGAGCTTCCGCGGGTTTCACTATCACCCCGTGAGCGGACTCCACCACGGGCTTGTCCACCGCGTAACCGTCGTCCACGGACACGACGTTCACGCTGTGGGTGCTCTCGCCCGTGTTGTGCGCCACACACACCTTGTTCACCGGCGGGACATACTCCACGAGCCTCTCCGAGTCCAGGATGCCCACCATGTAGTGCTTGCGATCCGTCGTGGGCACCAGCGTGTTTATGTTGATCGCGACCTGAGGAGGCTCGGACGAGACCTCGGCCCTTCTCCCGGGCTCTCCCGGGGTGCACGAGTCCAGCTTGTACAGGTTCGCCACGTAGATCTTATCGTAGCTGGTGCTGTGCATCTCCCTGTGAGGTTCCTTGAATATCCCCAGCGCGCCGTGAGCGGCTATGAGTCCGGGGCACACGATGGTGTTGCTCAGGCCCACGTTGTACCGCGGGTCCAGGCAGCTCTTGGAGCCCGAGGCGGGATCCTTGTACTGCGTTTCCGGAACGGTGATCACGATCTCCTTCAGCCTCACCAGCTCGTCGGGATTCTCGAGAGCGAAACGGGGTTCCGCGGACCTCGCCGACCTCGCGCCCCTCCGCGGCTCCTCCGCGGTGGATATGCCGGCCGCTACCTGCTGCCTCTTCCAGTCCCTGAGCCTGTGCACGGCCGACGCGATGCCCAAGATCGCGGGCGTGTCGGAGCGGACCCCGCGCTTGAAATCCGAGTCCACGGGGGCTATCACGAATTGGTTCACGCCGAACGCCACGGCGATCAGCTCCGGGAAACGCTTGAGGGTCTCGAACGAAGTCGACGCGACGGTCACGTTCACCATCACGCCCCTGGCCCACACCGTCGAGCTGGAGCCCGAGCAGCACTTGGTGTCGATGTCCTCCTCGCACCTGAGCGCAGCGTTGGTTTCGGCGTCGGCCAGCGAAAGCTCGCCCTCGATCGCGCCGCCGGTCGACGCCTCGTCGCCGCCGCCCTCGATCGAGGCGAGCTTCAGGCCTCCCGTGAGAGAGAGCGTGAAAATCACCCTGTTCGCTCTGACCCGGTGCCTCAGCAGGGTCATCAGGTACGGCATGACGCCCTCGTCCGACGACGACGCGCCCCCGCCGCTCACCCACATGTTCTGACATCGCCCGGGTTTGCTCATGTCCGCGAAGCCCCGGGGCGTCACGAAGGCGTCGAACGCGTCCAGTCTCGAGAAGTCTATTTCGCCCAGGAGCTCTCGGGACCGAGGCAGGCCGAGGAAAATCTTCGAGACGCCCTCTCGGGTCAGGGCGTCCGCCGCGGAGCTCGCGACCTCGGTGAAGTTCGTCCCGTTCCAGGCAGACCTCGTGCAGTTTGTCGCCGCGCCCCATCCGCTCGCGTCCAAGAGCAGGGCCGTGGAGTAGGTTGACGTGATGGCCCTGGCCAGGGTCTCGGCCACGGACCGCGCGACGGAATCGAAGTCCGCCGAGCTCGAGGATACCGGGATCAGGCACTCGTCGAAGGGGACCTTCATGACGACGTGACCCGCTTCCGCCACCGTGAGGAACGCGGACGCGTCGAGGGCCAAGGACAGGCGCCCCTGCGCCGAGGGCGGCGAGTACAGGGCCCGATCCACCGGCAGGATTGTGGCGTCGCACGACGACGGCCCCACGAAGTCTCTGATCTCCTGGGGCGTGGGCGCGTAGGCCGGCCCTCGGCTCCTCATGCTCCGCGAGTCGGATACCTCGCAGATGACCAAGGGCGCCGAGGCTTGGGCGTCCGCGTTGGTGAGGCCCGTCCACTGCGACCTCGAGTTGCCCACGCAGAACTTGTTTCCCTCCGACTCGAAACAGTGGTCTCCCAGCTGCGAGTGGCAGGCGCCTAAGGACTCGGCGTCCCCGAGGCCCGCGTAGGCGAGCACGCAAGCGTACGGCGAATTGCGAATGGCCAGCACGTCCTCCGCGTCGGGCCACCGCCGGCTCGACGCGGGCGCGTACAGCGTCCTCCTGAGGAGTTTGTACGCCGCGCACTGGGGGCCCGGCTCGCACTCGGCCGACGCGTCTTCCCCCAAGTAGTAGGCTCTGTTTCCGGGACTGGCGTGCAGCAGGATGGATATTTTGTTGAGCGGCAACGTCGGGACCACGCGGTCCGAGCACCCGAAGCCGCCGGGGACTTCGACGCAGGACGACCTGTCCAGTTTTCTCACGTAGGCCCCCAGCAGGAAGCCTCCGGCGTGTGTGTCTCGAGGTCTCGGTGCTCGCGTGCCCCTCCAGTTTGCGGTGATCTTCCGGGGCAGTAGTGCGTGCACCTCGGGTCGGTCGATCTCCCCGTGCTCCCCGCGCCGTCGCCGCCCCTGTCCAGCGCGAAGCCGGTCGCGCTGCTGCCCACGCACCACCCGCTCCGAGTGTTGCACGTCTGCACCGAGACCCACACGTACGGAGCGTAACCGTACGGCTCTTCGCCGCCGGCCTCGGTCGTAACCGTCAGGACAAAGACGAAGGTGGCGCAGAGGAACGTCCTCGCTGAGTCGCTGGGATCGACCATGTTCGGGGGGGAGAGATTCCACCCGGTCGCGACCCCGAACGCGCTAATAATCGCGGCGAGTAAACGGATCCGAGAGACTGAGTCGACGACGCGATCACAGCAGGGGATGGGGCGAAGACGAGGACGAGGAGGAGTAGGACGATGAGGAGGACGAGGAGTTGCTTGTGACGGGGCCCTTCTCCCCTTTGCCCTGCCTCTGCTTCATCAGCGACTGACACGTGGCCGCCAGGCCCATGAACTGTTTCACCGCGTCGTTGTGCACTTTGGCCATGTCCTGGTCCGCCGCGAAGAACACCCTGCCCATGTGCGTTTGCACTCGGTTCATCACGCGGAGAGACGCTGCGCTCGCCAGCGAGTAAGACCCGGCGATCAGGTCGACGGACATGTTCTGCAAAACCCCGGCGAGGTTCTCCTCTCCCACGCTGTGGGCCAGGTGCACGTTGACCTGTTTCTCTGTGAAATCTTGGCCGCACGAGTTCAAAAGCGCGACCTCGTGAGGCTCGAGCACCCTCACCGAGTCCAGCGTGTTCCTGTCCAACGTCCTGCACAGAAGGCAACGGGTTTCCTCGGCCTCGCACCGAACGCTCTCTATCGAAGGGTGCTCCCTCGCGCTCACGTTCATGTACAGCATGGGGTAATGTTTTTGCAGAAAGCGGTCCGATTCGCCGAGCTCGCCCGACTCGGGGTCCGACGGGACGCAGGACTCCTCCGTCGCCTCGGGGAACATTTGGAATATGGGTTCGGTGGCCATGCTCGAGACGAAACCGGCGGGACGGGGGTCGTCGGACGGAGCCTCCTCGTCCGGCCGCTCCTGGGTGTTACTAACGCCCCTCGGCGCCGAGCGTCTTCCCGAGGCTCGATCGCTCCCCCTCCTCTGTGTCCCCCGCGCTCCGTCGACTCGCCTCTTCTGGAACACGTTCGACTCTGAAGTTTCGCCGCCTGATCGAGATGATCGACCCGGCGAGCGCGTCGTCGCCGAAGGGCGAGGAGGGTCAGGCCAAGAGGAGCAAGACGCCGAGCAGGAAGGTGAGCGAGGCCGGGAGGCAATTGTCGAGAAATCGGCTTCTCGTCCGCTCATCTCCGAGGTGGCGCGATTTTGGAAATGAAGGAGAAGGGAAAAAGAAGAAGGAGAAGCACAAAAGGGTGAATCCGAAGCTCTCATCGGTCGCGTCGTGGGGTTCATCGAGAGCGACCGGCCGACCGTGCGCGGAGGAGTCTTCTTTGACGACGACACGTGGTCAGGCGGGGCCGATCTCCGTAACCGCTGCGTGTTTCGCACGAGCGACAAGCGCGTGTTAGCCACTATATACAGCGCGCAATGTAAATGGTGCAAAGGAGCCCCAGAGTCGCCCGGGCGCACGACGAGTTCGAACGGGCCAAAACGAGAGCTTACCTGCGGGGGATGTTCGGCATGTCCCCCGGCGATGCGGGAAGGCTTTCCGAACTGCTGAGCGAGCTCACGCGCGCTACGAGCGCGCGGGAGAGCGGCTGCCCTTTCGCCGGCACTCCTCCGTATTGCACGGTGCAGAACGTGGCTCACATCTCGGGCACGGCGCTGGAAATGCTGCTGGCGTTTGACAGAGAGTTCGTCTGGGGAGACAATCTGATTTTTAACACCGGAGCGGACCCGCGGGCGAGCCGCTCGTCTAAATGATAGGCGGAGGCGGGGTAGTTGGGGTCTGTGCGTCTTAACAGTGTCACGCAAGCTCGTCTTTGTACATTTACCTCCGCTGCGTTCGTCGCCCGAGGGAACTCTTTGCTGTCGAAAACAAAACCGAACCGAAGCAAACCATCCCAATGCCTCCAGCGGACCCTCCAGCGACTTCGACGGGACGCTCGATCAGGGCCGGTCCCCTGTTTTGCATCAAAGACCAGAGCGTGTACGTGAAGACGTCCTCTCGGGACGCGAAGAGAGCGGTGCTGAACGCGACCAGCATGACCCTCGTGGATTACGCAGACAGCAGCGAGTGTCGGGACGAGGAGCTGCGCTCGGACCCCTCCCTGTTTGTCCCCATCTTCTGCAAGGAGTGCTACGGGACCGAGGACGCCGACTACGCCGAGGCCCTGGCTCGCGTGCGCTCGAGCGGGTCCGGCACGTTCGTCGTCGGCGTGTGCAGCGTGTACGGGCTCGCGCCGGACGAGACCTACCCGAGTCAGGGCCGACTTTGCAGTCGGAAACGAGCTGTCGTGACTCGGGAGCTTGTCACCCGCAGCCGGGAGGGCCGTGTTCCTGCACGCACGAGGCCGGCAAAGACATCGGTCGCGTGGAGTGCTACTGGCACGTGCACAGCAAGTCCATAGACAAGACATTCCTGTTCTGCTGCGTGTCCTGCGACAGCACGGAGTACGCCGAAACGCCTGCTGGGGTCGTTGGCGCGGGGGGCGCGGCGAGCACCGCTTTCAGTTTGGGCACCGTGGGGGACAACGCCTACGGCCCCGTCACGGAGGAGTGCAGCTTGGTCTCGGTCCCCGTGAGGCCTGGCTGCTTCTGCGTCGCGGTCGCGGACGGGGACGCCGTGACCCGGACCATGATCAGGATGGGCTTTTGCTCAGTGAAGGACGCGGCTCTCGAGGCGGGGCTGCGTCCCGAAGACGAGGGTTCTCGACCCGCTGATGTGCCGCAAGGGGACGGCGAGGGCAGCCGAGGGGAAGGCGAGGACGCGGAGAGCGTCGGAGATGCCGGAGTGCCGCAAGGCCCCGAGGACGAGGCGAGGGCCGCGATGACGCTCCTGGCCAAGCAAGCGGAAGAGATACGAGCGCTCAAGGATGCGCTGAAGGCCGTGAAGGTTCAGAACGGCGTGCTGAAACAAAGGCTGAGTTCGCCCGAAGACCCAGACGCGATGTTCACGGCGCGAGGGGCGAGGGACTTCACCGAGCGCACGGGGTTGCGGAACAAGCTGTGCGCGGGCGAGACGAAAGCGCCCTCCGCCGCCGTCGCCGGGGGACATACTAACGCGGCGGCGGTGTCCGCCGGCGAGGCCTCGGAGCTGGAGCGCGATGGACCCGGCGGCGAGCAGCAACATCGGCCCCTTTCGGGATACGAACTGGAGGAGGGACTTCTACTGGAACTGGAGGAGCTGACGGCGACTTCTGCCGCCGAGGTTCGCGCCGGGTGCGAGCACGCCCCGCACTACAGCAGCTACGGGGACGACGGACAGCGGGACCTTCGAAAAACGGCTCATCGCGACACCCTCACGGAAGAACAGAAGAGGGACATAGCGCCTCGCACAACGCCGAGTCCGAAAGAGGAGGCTTCCAAAAGCGTACTACGCAGCTACGGGGGACGGACGGGCTTCCCAGCGGGACGACTTCGATGGTGGCTAGCTCGCGACACCGGGGTCAGGGGAACGGACCGAGCTCGCCGGACAGTTCCCGAAACCGGCGAAAAAGCACGGTACGCCGTACGAAATCCTGGAGCAGCATAAGAAACGCAACAAAACTAAACAGGATCGCGTCCTCGACGTCCCCTTGTGATCTACCCTTCCGTGTACGAGAAGATTGTGTGAAAGAAATGAAATGAAATTGAAATGAAATAAAGAACCATGTTTACTTGAGCAGCTTGTGTAAGCCTTTTATTGTCACTAGAAAACACTGTCTGCACGTTCACCCCACCATCGCTCTGCTTGTCACACACCCCGCGCTCAGCGCAGACACACAGACTCGATCGAAGAAATTCACAATCGTAAAAAGAAACTCGGTGATGTTGTTGTCGTGTCACAGCAGCCATCTGTTCACGTTGAGCTGGGCCATGAACCTCTCGCCGGTCCTTATCCTGCTGGTGTTGTAGCCGCTGCAGGCGCGAATCACCTGCCCCCCGGCGAAACCCTGCACGCTCTCCACTATGGTCATGGCGTGCCCGATCACGGTCCTGAGAAACCGCTTGGCCTGCTCGTCTTGCACCACCAAGGCCACGGCGTTGGCGTCGAACGCGCCGTTCACGGCGTTTGCTGCCATCCGCCTCGTCCCTTCGGGCACCAGGTGGTGATCGGCTCCGTTGGCGATGAGGGACATCATGGAGAGCACGCTCTGCGGCTCGTACGGCGAGATCAGCCGAAACACGTCGAAGTCTGGCTCCCGCTTTATGGCCTGTATCGCTTCCTCGACGGGATCTCCCCCGTACTCGCAGTTCACCCGCCTGGTGGCGAGCAGACCTCCCCATATGCCCCGGTTTACGGTGGCTTCGTAACCCGGGTCCCCCTCCGCTTTGCACTGCGCCTCCACGTCCTGTCGGTTTGGTAGCTGCACCGTGAATCTATCGCCCTGCCTCAGGGATTCGTGGCCCGTGTTGATCAGCTCCACCTCGTACAGATGGGGCGCGTTCAGGAAGGGCCTGTCCACCATCGAACTCGTCGCCTCGCACACGGCCACCTCTTTCAGGCGACTTATGAAATCCTGCCCCAGCCCGTGTAACGTGGGCACATAGGTGTCGACGTCCTTCACAAAGTGAAACAGGCCTCCGGGCAGGTAGCTCTTTGCCGAGTCGTACGTGTAACTGCCGTATGGCACGAGCGCGCTGGAGTCCTTCCTCTCGCTCAGTCCGTGCGTGTCGAGCGGATCGGTCCGTATATCCTGGTGGGCGACATCCCGTCGGGCGACGCGGGCGGTTTCGGCGAAAGCTACTCTGCGGCGGGGTGAAGGAGAAAGCTCGTCGCCAGCGACCGATCTCGACAGCTCGGGGGGCGAGGCGCGTTGGGTAACTTCAGCACGAGCAGCGCCGCCGCCAGCAACTCCAGCAGAAGAGGAGTCTCGTCGCCGTGAACTCTCAGGAGCCTGACCGTAAGCATGTTAAGATTTTCCTCCGAGATCGCCCGAGCGTCCGAAAACCACGGGCACCATCTGGTCATCACGCACGAGTTTAGGTCGCCACGAGCCTCCGCGAGGAGGGGAGCTCGAGCCCGTCGCCCGAGCGGCTTGCTCGACTCGAGTCTCTTCGACGGACCGTTGTCCTCGGGTCGAGTGGGGTCCGGTGCGGGACGGGGATCTCCTTGGGTTTCTTCTCGCGATGTCCCAACGCGGCCTTGGGCTTGGGCGAGGTGAGGCGTATGAGTTCCTCCAGCGTGAGTTTGTGCCACGATGCGTAGCCGCTCTCCATCTTGACCTGTTCCAGAGGATCCTTCTTGCTTGAGTGGAGGGGGGAATAGGGTGAACTCTTTATACGAGGGAGCGAGGTCGCGCACGGGAGCGAACGCGTCAGCTCGAATAGCCCATTTCTACCCGTTTGCGGTACGCCACGAGCCTGTCGTCGTAGAAGCGCACCTCGCCCACTGTCTCCGCGAAGTTGCAGTTCGTCATCTCTATCCTGTCCCTCGAAGTGACCCTGCTGAGCGCCACGTACACGGACGGCTTAATCGGCGACAGCAAGAAATTTCGCGGTGGATGGTAGATCACGTCCCCGGTGATCGTGCAACCTTGACAGTCGTAGGTGTTCATCGCCAACATGCAGGCTAGTGGGTGCGTGGTCACGGTCCAATTCCCGCAGTGCCACTTGGAGAGGCCCACTTTGTACAAGCGCCCCGTACGGTCTCCTTTCACGTGGAACTCGTACGCTTGAGCTTCCCGTTTGAACGCCACGTTACAAACCACACCTTCGGTGTCCCGGGGGGACAGCTCTGCCTTCCTGGACCTGGACGCCGCCTGAGAGCCAGCTCCGTCGCGCCCGAGCGCCTCGGCCCACGACGAGGCGGACTTGCGAGTGAGCTGTATGCCATTTTGGTCCATGTGCCAGATCATCCGCACCTTGCAGCCTACCCAGAGTTTATCGGTCCTCAGGTAGTCCCTTACGACGGGACGAGCGCCCTGTCGAAACCTGGGCACGGAGAAAAGCTTGGGTAGCGCTTGGGCGGCTTGCTGCAGCGCCCCGTACCAAGCTCCGGGTCCCTTGGCGCCCGTGCGGTTTCTGGTCACGCTCAGGAACGTCTCCCGCGCGAGCCCCGACCGCCTTGGTCACGCGACGCGGTGTAGCTGGTCACCTGCTCGTCCCGGTGGAAGATCCGCAGCTTCTCGGGCTCGTGGCTCGGATCCGTCGCCTCTCGCTCGCTGACGAGCACGCGACTCCTGAAGATGGATCTCGATTCCTCCGTCACCTCGTTGAACTGCAGATAGGCAAGGGCCTCGGCGTAGCCCGGGTCCTCGAACTGCCTCCTGTTTACGAGGAGCGGAGTCGAGCACGACAGGAGCTCTTCGAGGCGCTCGCTTTCCCACACTCGGGGACCTGACGCCGCGGGTTGCAACTGTGACACGCTGCCCGCCAGGATGATCAGAGGCCCCCGGCCAGGGCCGTAGAAGAGGGTCACGACTCGCAGCATCCTCTCGAGTAGGCTCGCCGTCATCAGTCCGCACTCGTCCCACGATCAGCACGTTGACCCGAGGAACGGAGGGCGTCTTCCATGGCGCGGTCTCGAGGGGAGTCGGGTCTCCCTCAGCTGCCCGAAGATCCCGCTGCAGACGCGCAGGACCGGGGCGCAGGCGCTCGCAGGAATGTCTGTCGATCGCCCGTCGAAGAAACTTCGCCGAGCCGCAGAGCGCCAAACGCGAGATCGCGTCCCTGTACGTCCGGCGGTAGCGCTCGACGAAGTCTTCCGGGGAGAGCGCGTCGTCCAGCAGCTCCTTCTTGAATCCCATCAGCTTGTGAAAAGTGTGCACTCTGGCCAGAGACCCGGACTCCATCAGGGCGCCGCGCGCTTTGTTGGTCCCCGCCCTCCGAGCTTCTGCTTTTGATGAAGCGCGGCCGCTGATCTTCGAGCCCTCAGCTTGGTCTCCAGCCTCGATGATCGGGGATAGAGCTCTGGCCTGGAGAGGGACGACCTGATTCCCAGGGCTCATGCCCTCAAGGGCGTGTTTCTGCTCTGAGCCCAAACATCGCAGGTCGCATGCTCTTCCTGTGGCCCATGCGGAGACCAGCCCCCATTCCTCTTGGCAGTATCCTGAGCCCTCAGCTTGGTCTCCAGCATCGATTCGGGTCGACCCCTCCCGGCCGGCGTCTCCGTGAGGCGAGGGCTCTCGAAACATGTGCAGCCTCACCCCGCACCCATTCCTCTTGGCAGTACCTGGACATCGCGAGGATCGCCGGACCCGGGTCTCCCGGCGCTTCGGTGGGGCGGAGTCGTCTCCCCCTGCCCGCTGTTCGCGGCCAGCTCACGGGCGTCTTCCCGGCGGCTCGGCGGGGCTGCGTCGAAGGCAAAATCCCACAGCTTGTCCGAGCCCCTGTCGCCGCCGCGGCCGTTGCCCCCTCGCCCCTCCGAGCTTCTGCTTTTGATGAACGCGGCCAAGGAACGGTCGACGCTAAACGGGTCGCCCTCGAGTGACGGGGGATAGAGCTCTGGCCTGGAGAGGGACGACCTGATTCCCAGGGACCTCTATGCCCTCAAGCACGGAGCGCAGCGCCGTGTTTCTGCTCTGAGCCCAACCCCTTCGCAGGTCGCTATGCTCTTCCTGTAGACCGGCCGTGAGAGGGACGGAGACCGAGCCCTGCGCCTCGCGCACCCGGCGAGCTCTCTCGCGCACTCGAGCGAAGGCTTCCGATGCCCTGGACACGGTCTCTCTGAACAGGGCCACGCCTGCGGCGTACAGGCTCTTGCCCAGTTGCAGCGCCACGGTCGTGACACCGCCTTTGCTCGTGCTGCTCAGCACGTTCAGGAGCCCCGCCAGCACCTCCACGAAAGGCGCCTGGGCCCCGTACTCAAACAGCAGCCACGCGAAGTCCTCCGTTTCCACCTTGTCGGTCGACACGTAGCCGTTGGCGTGGACGCGGGGCCTGGTGAAGCCGAAGTGTTTGGCGTACCACTCGGGCTCCGCTTGAGAAAGGGCGATGTTCACGTTCTCCAGCAGTATGCTGAAACCGGCCCCCTGCCTCTCGCCCACCCTCATCTCGAACAGTTTCTGCAGCACTCCGACCGGAGTCACGGACTCTCCGGGTCTGAACATGCGATCCTCGGGGAGCGACACGGCCAGGTAATGTCTCCCCACCCAGTCCAAGTGAGGATGGTCGAGCTCGCCGGCCTCGAGCCCCCGGGCGCCGAGGCTTGGCCTGCTGTCCGCGGAGGCCGCGCTCTCCGAGAGCTTGAGCCGCATGGCCTCTCGCTCGTCGAGCGCCTCGTGGAGGGCGCGCTTCGCGTCCTCCAGGTCCCTCCTGCACACCTCCAGCTCGTAGGTCGCGGCCGGCGGCGCTGCCGGCGTCGCCGCTCGGCGGACAGGCGCTCGCATCGCTCGGGTCCCGCGGGGGAAAGCTGGAGCGCGATTTGGTTCGCGCGCGTAGGGCCTCGCTCCTCAGTCGCCTCTCCTCTTCCAAGGCGCCTTTCAGCTCGGTGATTTCACGCTTCATGCGTCCTACCATGCCAGCGTGAGGACACCGGTCGCACGGCGAGTTCTCTTCGTCTCCGCCGTCCCGTCTCCGTTCGCGACCTCTCTTTTTCCCGCTCCGTAGAAGCGAGCGTTTGCGGGTGGTCATGCCTGACATTACGCCTACTGCTCACCGACCGACTCGGAGACGATCGCAGAAGCGCGATAACATCAGTACTCTGCCGTGGACAGCGGAGGCGGACCGCCGCCACTCACGCGTGCCGCTCGGCGCCAGTGGGTGGCGGCGAGTTTCGATCGACCTCGGCTCCATGGGACCATGGGACTCCATTCGCAGGCGCGATAGGAGCAGTCGGACGCCCCGTGGAGCGGTCGGATGTCATTCGCGGATTTCTTTGGGCCGTCACCCTGCTCCCGACCGAGTACATAAGAGGCTCGCTGGTCCAGCTCGCAGCAGTCGATCGCCCGAAGCCTCCCAGGATCTGATCGCGAGCAACTCTTCACGGTTGTGCTAAAACTCCTCCACTGCGGACGAGCTCGGGTGTATCGCGGCATGGAAGGGAACTGGCTCTCGAGGTTAAAGGAGTATGGGGACAAGGCGGGACGCGCCGTGAAGTACACTCAACTGAGCTCGATGGGCCCAAGCGACAGTCCCACGTTCAGCTACCGGGTCGAACTGCTCGGCCGCGACAAGGACGAGGCAGGGCTTCGGGCGGAGGGCAGCGGGTCGAAAAAGAGTCTCGCCAAAGCTCAGGCGGCTCGGGTTATGCTGGCTCACCTGTCGACAACCAAGCAGACCAGGGAACCCGAGAGACCTCTCGAGGGAGATCGTGCCCCAAGCGCAGACATTGGCAATTACGTGGGAGAGTTGCAAGTGAGTGTCGCCGAGCTTAGCCGCAACCCGACAGTTCTAACGCAATGTATAAACACGCACGGACACTCTTTTGCTTTTCAGGAGCTGTGTCAGAAGCGCAAGTGGCCCCTGCCCTGTTACGTTGAACAGGAGTTCGTGACGGGTCAGTTCTTGTGCCGCTGTACCGCGGTCACGGTTTCGGCCGAACACAGCGTGGACGTGTGCATACGCGCCGTAGGTAAGTGAGATGCGTGTGCGAGACCGTCTGTGTAGTTGGGTTCTGTACGTAGGCCTTGAACATTCTGTCCTTTTCGTCTCAGGAACTGGGAACTCTAAGAAGGTCGCAAAGGCCGCGGCGGCGAAGAACGTCTTGAGCTTCGCGAACAAGCTGTTGGACGACTGAGAAGCGGGGCGACTATCCGGGTGGCAGACATGTCCGAGATCTTATCGAACCTGCCTCGCAACACCACTCTGTACGATTTGAGGGGTTTGGAATTATGTGAATGGAGCACGGCCCTGGTGATCGCGGCTCTGGCGCTCACGTTCCTCAGCGTCCTGTATTCAGCGTACATGTTATGCGAAAGGAAGATAAGACAGAGCAGGCTGCATGTGATTGTGGTTTGATGTGTCTGATGCCTGTGCTCTTTTCTTTGTGAAATGAAATAAAGCCAATGTCACTGCATGCATCGTGTTTTCAAGCGTCTTTATTTCGATACAGTGAGATACAGTGGAATCCTTGTCTGGGGTGGCTTCCTCGATCCCGACTAGATCTCTGCCCAGATCGTAGCGGGGGCTCCGTATCGCGGCAATCCACCAGCACCGTTTGCGTCGGACAACTTAGACGTGTCGCCTGGTTCCGGAACAGAGAAAGGGATGAGGACAGGGAGAGGTGACGATGATGATAACCTGTGATGTTCGCTGACAGAAGAGGTGGGCTATGCTCACATAGACCCAAATCGGACACATACCTTCTTCTCTCAAGCTTCCTACGACGGAAGAGTCGGTCTCGTAGATGACATACTCATCCCCACCTCGATCGAACCTCACTCGCGGTTTCCTCTCTCCTACTGCTCCTCTGTCCCGTTCCTCCTCACCTCCCAGCATTGGATCCTTCTCGGTGCACGATATAGCGTCGGTGGTGGTGAGGCCGTACAGGGAATCAGATAACCCGTGGTCACAGGGAGGTTTGTAGATGTACGAGCGTTTGCGGCAGGTCCTGATCGTGATCAGCGCCAGTGCGAACACGATCATCAGCGGGGCCGCGATCAGCGAGTACTTGACCCATTCGTCCTCAGTGAACCACCACCGATGAACTACCATGTTCGCTCACGTATTGCGTTATCGAGCAACGAATTAATTCGCGCCGGGGAGCGTTCGGCGCTCCTTCTACGTTAGTCTGGCATGCCCAGTCTCAGAGAAGACAAAATTAAATTAATACCCACGGAAGAAGGGGCGACACGGAATGGTTTATTTTGTTTTAATCTGAAACACGTAATGTACAGGGAGATTTAACAACAGTTGCAAAGCGAACCGTGTGTAACAAAACACACACACATAATCATTTCGGGACTCGGGTCTTCGTCGAAACAAGAAGCCTTTCTCGTGCGAACGAGAGTCCCGACGGGCGAGCGCTGTCGACCGAGCTCGTCTCCTCTAGTCGGAGACCAGATCTTCAGCGAGGTCGCGCCGGCCGATCTGCACCAGGACACTGTAAAGCACAAACGCGGCGTCGGCCGAGTAGTGCGAGTGAATAGCGTCCGTGAGTTCCAGATAGCTCATCCCTTCGATCCTCCCGAAGGGCATGCCTTTGAGACCCGGCGATAAGCTCCAGGTCAGGAACGTTTTCACGCGAGTCAATTCTTCTAGGCCCAGAGAGTTCAATGCGTTTCTCGTGGAATCCTTGCTGACCCCGCGTCCGTCGTCCGTCCTGCTCATGCCGTACACATCGACCTTGGGCGCCTCGAGGCCCTTGTCCGTCACGAAGCTCGGGTCTCTGTGAGCGAACCAACTGGTCAGGAGACCGTACGCTCGTACGCATCCCATGGCGGACCACAGGACGCTGACGATGGTCTCGGGGTATCTCACGTCCATCGTGTCAAAGCGCAAACGGGGTATCGCCAGGATTGTCGACCTCTCTCTGGCGATGAACTCCGGCAAAGTCCCCTCGTGTCTTCTGCCCTGACGGCGAATTTCGCCCAAAAGCCCGAAGAGGTCTACGGTTGCCTCCTCGTTCCTTATGAGGTACGCCGCTATCTTGAAGCGAATCACGTCGCTGTCCGGCTTGGCCATGGTGGTTGGTCTTGCGTCTCTGATGGAGCGGCGGAGTGAGAGATCCTTTCTCTTTGTGAGACAGAGAGAAATACAGAGCGTTAGTTCGGTGTCTGCTGTTACCGCGAGCCAAAACCGCAGGTGGTCTGTCCGTCCGACTGCTCTGCCTCCGACCGACCCAGATCAGCGATGAGCAGAGAGTGCGGCTAAAGAAAGACTTGAGGCGGCGCACGGGCCAGCACGGTTTCAGGGTCGGTCGGACGCTTTCAGTAGCGGTCGGAGGGTTTCTGGGTCGGTCGGACGCTCTCAGTAGCGGTCGGACGGGGTGGTCGGAAGCTCTGAGGGTTGGTCGGACGCTCTCAGTAGCGGTCGGACGCTCTGAAGAGCGGTCGGACGCTTTCAGTAGCGGTCGGAGGGTTTCTGGGTCGGTCGGACGCTCTCAGTAGCGGTCGGACGCTCTGAAGGGCGGTTGGGCGCTCTCAGTAGCAGTCGGACGCTCTCAGTAGCGGTCAGACGCTCTGAAGGGCGGTCGGACTCTCCCAGTAGCGGTCGGACGCTCTCAGTAGCGGTCGGACGGGCGGTCGGACGCTCTCAGTACATTCTGAAACCTCCCCATCGCGTCCGATCAGCTGCGGCCTCCCAACTGGCTCTTAAGCGCCGACATACGGTGGCGGTTACACTTAAGGTTTTCTTTGCTGTGAACCCTGTGTGCGTGCTCGAACACACAGATCTGCGTGTGCTCAACGTAAGGGAAGACGGCGACACAGGCACCTCGAAAGCCCAGGCGATCCACGATGGCGGTTCGCTCTCTCCTGAAGAGTTGGGAATGTCTCATCTGAACGGCAGATTCGAGACGACTTCCCCTGGAAGGATTCCTGTCCATCACGGCGCACGGGCCAGGTGCGGTGTACGGGCAGGATTTCGCGCACAACGCCACGCGACTCTGTGCGACAGCTTGAGGAGAGCGCTGGCTCAGAAGTTCTTGTGCGATCGCAGAGCCGAGCGCGAAGACCGTGCTCCCGGGGATCTGCGCAACCGGATCAGGAACCGGATCGCTTGCGAGCCGAGCGAGCTTTCGGTCGGAGAGCTGCGAGGTGAGCCGGAGCCGCGTCGGCGCGGCAAGCACTCGAGAGGCCTCAGTTCTCCCAGGTACGCAGCGGCGGCGGGTCGAGTCAGGACTCCCCAGCGCGTCTCTGTGAAGGACAGGTTGGGATTGGAGCTGTCGCGGCAGACGGTGAAGGTGTCCGTGGGCGGCTCTCGCTCGGAGGAGGCTGGCGCCTCGGGGAGAAAGAACACCGGTTGACGTAGGAAGAGATAGAGGAAGAGGAGGAGAAGGAGGATTCTTGACTCCCACAGGGCAGTCCATCATCCCCATCAAAGTGCTTGTTCAGCTACGGAAAAGGAAGAGACGCAAGGGCCCGTTTGCCAGTGGGCAAAGGCGCATGACAAACATCAGGAGAAGACTTTTCTGTTGAACGAACACAGGCCGACAAGCATCTCTGTCTTTACCCATGTACGATGAGAGTTGTGAGAAATATTCCGTCTCCATCTTTAACTTTGTAGATGAGAGTTGTGAGAAAGATTGATTTGACGATGAGTTGTCATTAAAGCAGCGTGAAATAGATGGTGACTTGAGTTTTTATTAAAGCACGACCACCGCAACCTCACGGTCTCATGTATGTGGCGTTTTACTCTCAGTAGCGAGTCGGACGCTTTGTTTGCAGTCAAGTGTTGTGAGGAGCTAGAGGTTGCGTGTGACTGACAAGGGTGAAACGAAAGGGTGGCCACTGTACAAGGATGTCCATAGGAGTAACATCATTTTCAGTAACTAACAACCGGCGTGTATGTGCGTACATCCACGGTACAGGGACTCCTGTTGGAGTTAAGTTTTTAATAAAAAACACTTCATTCGGCGCAAAGTACAGTACATACAAGAGTAGGAAAACACAGGGCTCCTGTAAGTTTTTAATAAAAAAAACAGTTTATTGTGGCAAAATACAGTACATACAAACAGGAGGACAACACGGTACGAACAAATGGTATTTCATCTGAGCTCATTGAGCCGCGCCGGTCCTTGCCCGTCTCGGCTCTCGCGACTCTGTCGAGCCGAGACACTTTGTCCGACCATCCGCTTGCGATGTTTGCGTCGCTTGGGTCGCCGTTCCGGGACCGCTCCCTCGAGCGCGTCCCGCCGTCGCTTCGCGCTTCTTGCTCCTGACGCCCGCTCGCCTCCCCTCATTTCCAGGGAAAGGCTACCGTTTGACTCAAGCAGAGTCCTCATGGCGTCCGCGAGGCGCCTCGATTTCCACGGCCTCCTGTTTGCGGGCTCTCCCTTGACTGCCATCATGGTGACAGCGTAGTCCCGCTTCAGCGTGTCTGGGGAGAAGGAGTCGCAGCCGTGCACCTTGTTGAACACGTCCGACGCTTCCAGCCACTCCCAGTCGTACTCCAGCTCCGTCAGGGGCTCGCGGGCACCCTCGTCTTTCCTCAGGAGTATCCTGTCTTGATGGTACACGGTCCGCGTGGCGCAGAACGAACTCACGTTTGCCACCGTCACGCCGGCGTAATTGTCCGAGTACACGCTTAACCTGGGGCCGTGGAAGGTGCCTCTCGGACCCCGTCTGGCTTCCCTCAAGTGCCCGGCGTCGCTGCATCCCGTAGGCTCGTCGCCCGCCTTGGCTCTCGCCACGACCCCTCCGTAGTACAGGGGCGCGGTGCACCGGAACACTTCTCCTCCGAGTGCGCATTTGTTGAACTTGAGCTCGTTCAGGGGCTCCACGCCGGCCGTCGCCTCCAGTATCAGAGAGCGCACGGGGTCCTCGGCGAAGTCCAAGGAGAATGTCACTCTGACATACATGAACAGCGGTCGGACGCTCTGAATGGCGGTCGGACGCTCTGAGTGGCGGTCGGACGCTCTGAATAGCGGTCGGACGGGGTGGAGTGGATACACTGAGGGGCGGTCGGACGCTCTAAGTGGCGGTCGGACGCTCTGAGTGGCGGTCGGACGCTTTGAGTGGCGGTCGGACGCTCTGAGTGGCGGTCGGACGCTCTGAATAGCAGTCGGACGCTCTGAATGGCGGTCGGACGCTTTGAGTGGCGGTCGGAGGCTCTGAGTGGCGGTCGGACGCTCTGAGTAGCGGTCGGACGCTCTGAGGGTCGGTCGGAGGCTCTGAATAGCGGTCGGACGCTCAGAGTAGCGGTCGGAGGCTCTGAGTAGCGGTCGGACGCTCACAGTGGCGGTCGGAGGCTCTGAGTGGCGGTCGGACGCTCTGAGTAGCGGTCGGACGCTCTGAGGGTCGGTCGGAGGCTCTGAATAGCGGTCGGACGCTCAGAGTAGCGGTCGGAGGCTCTGAATAGCGGTCGGACGCTCAGAGTAGCGGTCGGAGGCTCTGAATGTCGGTCGGACGCTCAGAGTAGCGGTCGGAGGCTCTGAATAGCGGTCGGAGGCTCTGAATAGCGGTCGGAGGCTCTGAATAGCGGTCGGACGCTCAGAGTAGCGGTCGGAGGCTCTGAATGTCGGTCGGACGCTCAGAGTAGCGGTCGGAGGCTCTGAATAGCGGTCGGAGGCTCAGAGTAGCGGTCGGAGGCTCTGAATAGCGGTCGGACGGGGCGGGGCGGAAGCTCTGAGGGGCGGTCGGACGTTTTCTGGGTCGGTCGGACGCTCTCAGTAGCGGTCGGACGCTCTGAATAGCGGTCGGAAGCTCTGAATAGCGGTCGGAGGCTCTGAGTAGCGGTCGGACGGTTTCTGGGTCGGTCGCACGGTCTGAGGGGCGGTCGGAACAGCGGTCGGAATGGAAGCTGGATTGTCCTAAAAAAGACTGGATTCTTTGAGTGGCGGTCGGACGGTACAGCGTACGGTCGTATGGACTGATCCCCGACTCAAAAGTGACAGGCCAAAAGTTCGTGAGTCATAGAAGGAAAGGTTTGAGAGAGTAAACCCAGCGTCTATCCGACTCTGAATTTCCGCCCCCGGAGACCATGGACGATCCTGTGCCGTTCGTGAACTTGTTCCCCGACATATATCCAAAGCGCAGAGCTGTGCCGTATCTGGAAGAGGGCTCGATAGGAGTTTTGATCAAATCTGTGATGTTTCACAGGAACGAAGAGGCGCTCCTGTGTAGGGGCTTGGTGCTGCACGCCCGCGACGGCGACAGGATCTACGACACGGTGTGTTTCAAGGTCGTGGACATCACGCCCGTGGTGGGCTACGACCTGGATCTGGCCCGTGATCAAGGCGATGTCGAAGAGAGCTGGAGTCAGGTGAGCCAGGTGTGGTCCAGGCACTTCGCCCAAGAGCCCGTGGACATCGGCGTTCTCCCACGACATCAAAAGGAAAGTAAATGGTAGGGTTTTCCCGATAAGGAGCATTGCCCTGGCCAGGAGATACATGGAAAACGTGAAGGAGCGCTGGCGTTTGGGGATTTCTGCGCCGACACCGGGTACTACGTGGCTCGCGACGGCAACACGCCGGCTTTGTGCTGCGGCGTGATGTTCGGCCGAATGTATATTTCGTCCCTGAGGAGAAGGCCAACGGGACCTTGTCCCCCTGCGAGCTCGTGTCACGACCACGAGAGGTCGGAGGCCGAGGCCAGGCTCTTCGATACCACGCAGGCTCCGCACTTCTACAGGGCGCGTGCCTGGACATAGAGACCGTGGTCGACGAGTCCTTCGGGACCCGTCCTTGAGGTGCGACTATTTCGCTCACAGGTTCCCTTACTGCACGGAGCGCGCGGTCGCGGAGATGAGTGCGTATCGCGGCAGACTGATGAAGATCCTGAGCGAGGGCCAAAAGGACTTGTGCAAACAGTCGGGTCGCGTGTCCATCCCCGCTCTCGCAGGAGACATGCCGGGACAAGAGCACGAAATCACGTGCGTCTCCCTCGTGATCGTCAACTCGCACCTGCCCAAGCCAGGGCCGGGGCGTCACAGGAAAAAACTGATAGTGGTCTACAACAAGCGCAAGGTGAACGACGAGCTCCACCCTGAGGTCGACCACGAGCTAGCCACGGGCTCCGGAGTCGAGAGCGCGTCCAGGATCGCTTTCTACCCGTGTTCGGGCGAACTCGCGCTCCTCGAGAAAACCGTGGCGCTGCTCCATCGCCACGGGGTGGAACTCCTGTACGTCTACAACGCTGAGTTCGACGTGAGGGTCATGGAGCAACGGGTGCACTTCTACGCCGGAGTCGACCACGCCAAGGGAGCAGACCCGGCCACTCGGAAACGGTGCTCTGCGCTCCTGGGTGCCTGGCGCGGGCTCTTTGTGACCAGGAGCCTCTCGGAAGACCTGCCGCCTTTCTTCCAGTTCGAGTCCGTGCGTTATCTGGAGATGTACAGGGACATGCTCACGTCCGTGGGTTCGGTCCTGAGCGAGGCAAGCTCACCGAGTGGAAGCTCAGACTAGCGGCGTCGCCGACGTGGAAAAGTTCAACAAAGAGAAGGCCAAGCTCGGTCACTTCAAGATGATCGGCTGCGGCATGACGGTCGTCGATCTGTACAGGATGGCGGGGACCAGGTGGATCAAATTCGCCTGCACGAGCATGAAGCTGAACGACGTGGCGCCTTTCGTGATCGCCAAAGACAGAGAGCTGCGAGGGAAACCGCCCAAGGACCCGCGGAAGCTGCGGAAGCTTCGCCGACGTGGCCTACTCGAAAATGGACGAGATGATCCATCGAGGGGGGAAGAGCCTGTTCGCGGTGTTGCTCTACAACTTGGTCGATTCGCAACTGTGCGCCCGGCTAACTAAAGCTCTCAGGCCGGTGTCCGCGCTGTTCCACAGGTGCAGAATCACGCTAAACATAGACGTGGTGGTCCACGGGCGAGGGGACACGTTCGGGGGGTTCGTGCAGAGCATCCACTCGGTGCAGATGCCTCAGCTGAAGTATGTGCTCGACAAACTCAGGGCGAAGGCCGGGCCGGCGGGGAAGGACCTCGGTAGCCGCGCTCGTTGGGATCCCAAGCTCGAACCGCGCGCGGTGTCCTGCTTCTCCACCTGCCCGTGGCACCGGCTGGCCGCGGGGGCGTGATACTGTATCCCGGCGCGAGCTCACCGTGGGCGTCGGCGCGCCGGTGGCTACAGCTGGATCAGGCGGCATCCATTCTCGCGCTGCAC